>NNCF01126378.1:271213-352202 GCA_002313205.1 Laupala kohalensis | reverse complement strand
AGAAGGAAGAGGAGGACATTGTGAAGCCCATCAAGGTATTGTGGTGGAATTAATATTAATAATCTGGATGTTGTAACACGTGTTAAATTTGTGAGTGAGATGGAACTTTCTGGAACTATTAAAAGTGACTGAATGACTGGAAATTCGCACGTAATTGACTCGAGCTCACGTCCGACCCGCTTGACCAAGGAAAATAAGTATGAGAATCTGATGGATCTGAAAAGTTGTTTTCTTGTTTTAAGGTTTTGTTTCTGCAATTAAATGTAAATTTTTGTATTTGCATATGTATGCTTAAAGATAAGTATGTTTTAATGAAATAATATGTAGTTGATTGTTATTATAATATATTTCCATACAAACGATGTCAAAACTAAACAAGCTTAAAAAGGAACAACGAAGTATAAAGAATAATAAAGAATTTTTTTTATAAAATACCTGCTAATCAGAACTTTATATTTTACGCAAACAACCCGAGTTTTACAATAAAACGTAATATGCCAATGCGTCATTCTATCACTTAATATGCAATCCGTTATTCTGGTGGGTGCTGGTTCTGGTGAGAAATTTACTTTAAAATTACTCAATAATGACACTCCTACGTGGTAGAGTACCCGGTGCATCTTTCTCAACGTGACGTTCCCTGAAGGCATAATCCACGGTCCGTTCGGATCAAAGAAATGTTTTTTATTGTTCATTATAATTATTTCAACGTACGAGTATCACTTAAACCTTCGATGATCAACTTGAAAAATTCTTAAAATATGAGTTACCCATTATCACTCTTTCTATACTGTTGAAATGCGAAAAAAAAATCTACCATATACCATCACTTTGAAAGTGTAAATACGGAAATTGATCGGACAACTGCTACTTATATCATCGATAGGGAATGTCTTTTATACCTCGTTTTGCGGGATCGAGACGAAATATTCGACGCTATTTTTGGTGCATACCTTAATTATCAAGAAATAAATTTTGGCCACAACGTCGAGATTGTAATCGACGGTTACAGTGATTGCGTGACACGTATTAAAGCTGCACAGCAACGTCGCGTCGGTGAGCTATGAAAACATCTTCATCTGCTGATGTTCTGTTTGACCGGTATGTGGCTGTTCCAGCTAATTCCTTGCGCATCCTAACAATAAGTCTCAGTTTATTTCAATGGTTTGTGAAAAAAATTGACTGGGGTTAGAATTAGTGCAAAGAAACAGATATTGACTTCTGATAATTGTAACAGCAATATCAGGGGGGGGGGGATAAATGGTGAGGAATCTGGGGAGCACGAAAATTATGAAAGTTATAGAATAAAGTCCCGATCTAGAGAATTTTTAGGATATATTCTTTAAAACAACTCTCTTGAAGAGGTCTTCCCCTTAATCCGAGTAAAAGTAAATAAAGGCTTTACTATTGAGGTAACAAATAGTTTGCAGCGTGCATAGAGACACACAACGTACGGAACGAAAACAGTATCCCTTAAATGAATAGAAATACATATTCTGCCTGAAATGAAGCACGTAGAAAAGACGAATTTCGAACTTTCAATACCGTCCCATCCTCTGTGAAGCAGGTAAAAGTACCATAAACAAAGACGTCGCCTACTCCTTCTCACAACGCGATAATTTCATTGGAAGCTAGCGGTTTGCTGTGCTGATGGAAATGCGTTGCTTGCGGTTGCGTTGTATTGCAGAGTTAAGCCTGCATTTAACACGGTTTGTGCTGCAATATTTGTCGCTTCAACCAATGCATGTAATACGCAGAAATAATAATACAAATTTGTATCACGTTCGCCTATTACATATAAATTTAGTGTGCGAAATATCTGGTATCACTTATCAAAGTATGCCTTTTATAAAATTCAATCGATTTGTTGATAATATTGACAGTGCGAACCCCTCTTGATAAGGTAATTTACTATTTTAAACCTGGTAAAACTCAAGTATAAACAAAATTGAAATCGTCTCAAAGTCTGACATCTTATTCAAAATGCAGAGATTACACAATGACAGGTTGTGATACGACTTCAGCTCTTTTGAAAAGAGGGAAAACTAAAGTATTTAAGTTATTTGAAAAATGTAACAAATTAATTGGTTGCGCTGAAGCTTCCCACGAAACCGGACCCATCTCCCGACCACTAATGGTATTCGCTTTACACAGGGCGCACGTTGAGACGCAGTCGCGCAGAGCANGGGGGGGGGGGGGGGGTGCCCTGAGAATCTGAGGGCCCCATCGTGGTAAGAAAATTAAATTAACCCATTAACGCCCAGCGATCTATTTAAAGATAAGCCAGAATATTATTTTATTTTTTAAGGATCAATAATCATACTTAAAACAAATTTAGTAATTCCTACACATCTATAAACTTTCAAAAATTCTTTAAAAACTAAAATAATACAGTCTTCGTCAGGCTCGTTGCCCAGAGTTTTGTTAACGTGAGCTGAGTTAGTATAAACTTTCCTTTTACAATTTTTTGGCTCCTGCATATTGCGAAATATGTTTCTCTTTGTGGTTATACAAGATAAGAGTGTAGCAGCATCCTATGCTCAGAATGTATTCTCAGAAAACTGCTACATATTGTCATGATATACCCAGAACATTATCACTCCATGTTATTAACATGTAAATACACGAAAAACATTCTGTGTTTACATCAAGACGCAAGACAAACGAACGTTGTTTACTCCAAACGTTCTGCGGACCATAAGTACAGCAAGACAAATGAACATTTGTTTACTTCAAAGAAGAACAAATATCTACACGTTCCTAGATAAGAAATGAACGTTTGTTTATGGATTCCTAAGTGGTCAATTGCGACGAATCGCGAATGTTATGAAAGTTAACAAGTGGTTCATATCCACCAATTGGTAGGTTACCAAGACGAAATAAATGTGTTGATTTTGACCAGAAATCATTCTAACTAGATTCTTACTCGAGAGCTCACGTTGAGTAGACCTCTCTGTGAAAGTGAACCTGACCGCTGCGTCAAAAGTTGATCGACGTCCAGCCCACGGATTAACCGAGAAGAAAATTCCTCGCCATCCGGACTCGGAGTCCGTCCAGCGATTAAGTGTCAGATTGAACTCTGTGAAGTGACACTTCAAGATTCGATACAACTCCAGATTCGTGAGTTTACTGCAGATTACAACTGCACCAAAAACATCGTACTTTCAGGAACTTGCTGACGATTTTCGACGTGCCCTGCTGTCGTTGACACCATAATAGTTTTTCTCATTATATATTACATGTAATTTCTACGAGCATTCATTTTCCGCTCTATTTTTCCACGTTATTTGTAATATGTTTTATTTCTACGAGCAGATAATTACGCTCGCATTTAATACGAATAAAACTTGTCCTTGTTCCTGATCTTTTAACATATTTATTTTGAAAGGGGAATTTCGTTGTGGATCAGTTCAGAACCTGTGAAGTAACGAAATAAAATCCCCCCCCCCCCCGACCAGAGTAATTCAGAGAAATGGTACCCGAGATATCACTTTCCAAAAACTGCTGATCTATTTACAGATCGCTGGACACACTGCGCTTCGGGTATAGGGAACTTGAGGAGCATTGCCGCTCGCAGCTGACGTACGTAACAACGAGTCGTAGGGCGGTTGTTTTGTGTTCGTTGTTCTGATATAGTGTATGTTCTGTGTGAGCATTTTCCGTGTAAATATACATGAAAAGACCTCTCTTATTTGCATCCCTTTTTCATTGGTAACGCCACTTTGATTTATTATTCGCGGTGACGGACGATGACGAAGTTGATGCAATAGTTCATTCAACTGAAAATGATGTTCCAGAATCTCCAGATGTGCATTTTGTTGCTCAAAATGAAAAAAAAGAATCGTATGTTTAAGTACTATAGTTTCGTTCGATACGTTACGTGCGCGCGGATTTACTTATTCATTTTTGACGTATTGTTTTTCAGACTATTAGGAGAAAGGCTTCACAAAACGAAATAAACTGATAGCGAACATACCTCTTACAATAATCGGACCCAGTTTACAAAACAATAGCAAAACTCTAGCACCCGCGAAACTCATAATGAACAGGAAAAACCGAAGATTTTGACTCTATTGCAAGTAACGGAGATAATCCTGTATTATGAATACATGTTAGAATATATTTTATTAGTTAGTTTACTATGCGACTACGTCAGAATTGCTGAAATTGTACTTTTGATTCAGATGAACATAGATTATTTATCGGAATTCTATGCCTTCATGCCTCATTTCAACGGTTTGGAATTTTCGAACAGAATTTCTCGGTCAAGGAATTGATCGTGAAATATTCTATTCTCAAAAGGCAAAATAATTCATAAAAGGGAAGCTGATTAGATTCGGTTACAAGCCATGGGTTGTCTATGGAACTAGATGACATTGCTAAAAAATTTATTTGCATTGTGGAAGAGTAAGAACATGCGAGTTATTGTGATGATAATATGAAAGATTTACGTATTTTCGTCGAATTATGGGACGCACACCCTTGACATCTCAAAGCAAGGCGCATTTAGTTATGCGCTGCGGCGGAAAGGACCATTATGTAGGGAAAAGAAAGGGTCAAGGACGCTGCTAATTTCAGAATAATCCGCGACCACTTCTACCCTTCTGTCAAAACGCAATGTTATCGTGTTAAAAATGTTTTGGGCAACTGAGTAGAAAGATAAATCGTTTTTACCAGAAATTGAAATGAAGTTTTATGACATTACAGTGCATTTTTTGTAATAAGTTTATTGTAAAATAAAGTTTTTTGTGTTGCATGTTGCATACACAATGCATCATGAATATGTCCAACGATCTGTTTATAGATCGGTTTATTATCGATAAACGAAATGTAAAAATGACCTTTTGTTGTCATTTTTATCGTTCTACAACCTCCTATGACTAACTGTAAATATATTAAGCGAATTAAGGATAAAAAAATAATAATTTGGGCGTTAATGGGTTAATATAAAATAAAAGATAAAAATTAACAAATTTCACAAGTTTCTCGACTTGATAGAAAATAATTATTGTCGTAATTGTATTTATTCTACATAAACTGAGTAGAAACTAATTTTCATAACCAGATTTGTATTGATCATATGATTTAATTTAAATAAGGTATACATTTATACAATTTTTTGCTACTAATATTTTTGTAAGTGGGACAGGAAATCAAGTTTAGTGGGTATGCGTAGATGGGGTATTCGCTACTCCGGCTCAGCGCATCGCAACAGCGTCGGAAATGTCTACGTAGCGATTCTAAGAATTCTCTTTTGTGTTTCTGTTGAGCTTCTGGGCAAATCAGGTGATGTAGGAAAGGCAATAGGAAATTACTGTGAGACATATGAAAGTAAATCATGAAAATAAAGACTTTTAAGTAAAATTATAAATAGTAACAATAAGTAATAATGCAAATTATGCTTTATACAGACTAGTACATTTAATGTATAGGTACGTGATCTACTTCTTCAGTTAGCAGCATTCTTCTCTATTCTCCGCCTTCCTCTTCAATTCGTAATATGATGTTGTGTTAGTGTCTGTCATTATCTGTGTGATGTATGCGAGTGGTGGTCTACCTCTTGCGTTTCTCCCTTCTATCATCCCTTCGATGACGCTTGCTAGTATTCCATTATGTCTAAGACTATGTCCTATCATATTTTCTCTTCTTGTTTTCAGGCTCCTCATAATGCTTCTACTTTCTCCTATTATTCTGAATATCTCTTCTTTCGTTATATGTTCTACCCAACTGATTTTCTCCAGCACCAGGCTTCAAAAGCCATCAACTTCTTCTCTTCTGGCTTTCCTATTGTCCAAGTCTCGCTGCCATATAAGGCCACACTCCACACGTACGTCTTCAATAGTGTTTTCCTTATCTTTACGTCTATATTTCTGGATGTAAATAGATTCTTCTTTTTGTTAAAGGCGCTTCTTGCTTGATTAATTCTGCTTCGTATTTCTCCTTTACTAGTTCCATCACATGCTTTCAGACTTCCCAGGTACGTGACAAATAGGTATAATTATATAAGTCACGAGACAAATTTTTTTAAACCGGAGAGAGGCCTCATAAAAAGTCTTGCGGGGGAACCCCCGAATCCTTACTGCGTAGCACAGCGCAGGGCACACGTGCGCGACATGAGAGCGTCGCACATTGGAGAGCTGATTTGTAGTGCAGGTAGACGAAAGCTGAGCTGTGTTGCGTCGGGTGAATGAAATTCGCTGAACATTGCGTACTCATTCGTAGATATGTTGGCAAAACATCTAGATTTGAGCTCTGATTCGAATTCGGACGCCGAACTCAAGAAATACAATAAACATGACTTACGTTTCTATTTGACTCCTCTTCCTTAGCCTACCTACTAATAATTACCTATGTTATAATGCACTATTGCATGTTTTGATTAACTTTAGAATTCTTGACCATTGGACTGATTTAACATTCAATTAACTTTTAACAGTTAACTTTAACTTCCGTTAAATTTCCAACAGCTCTAACGCTTTAACTGATTTCAAAGTTAATTTTTGGAGTAACGACTCTACGAAGTTAAATTTCAGATTAACTTTGCCCACCTCCACTAGCAAAATAACGAATAATAACAATTAATACCAATATAAATAAGTGTAAACTGCCGTACTTAAGTAATCGAATGATCAATTATGATTTAACTCCATAATGAATAAATTATGAACTTACCGTTTCTTGAGTTAATCTCCTCGGCAATTTTGCTCTATATATCTTGTTTAAATTTACTAATTTCTGGGTAAATACGCACAAGTTCTATCAACAATTCCTCAACCGATCCCGTTGTTTCCGAAACTGCCAGCGAGTACGGGCTGCGTGGCGCACTCTGCGTGAAAAGCGTAGGCGTAAATATAAATAGACCCAACAGTCTTATACATCGGTTGTCCGAAGGGGAAAGCGATGTAAGGTCTCTCTGTCTCTCTTGCACATCGACGTGGGTGGGGGAGAACTCGATTCTGCTCACCGACTGCTGCGCACAAGTCGTTGCGCAGTGGTAACTTACGCCCCCCCCCACCAAGCGGGTGTGTGAGCGAGAGGGCGTCAACTCTCAGTATCTTCTGTTTCATGTTATCACGGACAACCTGCAGCGGAGATGGTTATATAATAATAATAATAATAATATATAACCGACAATATGTAGGAGTTACTGAGTACCCGCTGCTTTCCTCAAATGAACTTCATTCTTTCTCATATCCCTATTGGTAACCATTGAGAACGGTATCTAATAACGTTGGTGCTTTGATAGCGGCGTTGGTACTATAATTAACCATCTCAGCAGCCCTGAAAAAAATGGATGCTATGATTTTTCTCTATTTTTCAATATTAATTTACAATTACTTTTACATATCAATTCATTTCCACCACGTACTCCAGTAGTAATAGGGGTGTCATTTTTTCATTAGGGCTGAATTTTTACTTACACGGTATCAGGATGTCACTATCCACTCAAAGATGTCATAAACTGTAGACTGGTATCTAGCATCTGTTGTCACTAAAATCTGACTTGTTCGATAATTTTTACATGGCGTCCCTTTCCCGAAGGATGCTAGTGGTNTGTCACTATTAATTTCTGCGGCCTCGAAAACTACGATCTCAACACTTATATCGGTTTTTTTCAACAATTTTTACAATTCATCCCCTTCACACCCCCAACACAAAAGGTGTTTATTCTTTATAGGGGATGATCGTGGACGAATGTGGCATCGAGAGTGTCATTTCACTCCAGCGGTCGCAAAAATTGATTTATTCAACACCAATAACTGTCTTCTTTTTGTTTTTTTTTATTTCCTGCTTCTCATTTCCACCCCCTAACCTAAGGTTGCTAGGAGTATATTATCTCCAATGTGGACTGATTGTGAAATTACAAAGCATCGGAGGCGTCCTTATCCAACTCAACGGCTCAGAAAACAATGGTTTCGAATTTAATATTGGATTTTTCCATTATTTTTACACGTCACCCTCTTCTCCCTCCCTCCCTAGGGGTGCGAGGGATGTCTTACCACCTTGGTAAGAATTTGGTTGAAATTAATCCAGACACTCCAGAGTTATGGTGGGATATATATATATAAAATATTACAACCCCCATTTCACCTCCTTAGGGGTAGATTTTCGTAAAATTCGTTCTTAGCGGATGTCAATATCGAAAAGGAATTTATCTGTCAAATTTTAGTTTGTAGGTTTTGTATTTCCTGAGATTTCATGATTAGTCAGTCAGTGAATGGTATTTCGCTTTTACACATTTAGATTCAGCAAGAGTCTGAAGGAAGTGAAGAGGACGACGAAGAAGATGATAAAAATATGATTTTTGCTTTGGAATTTAGAAATGATTAATCTTCAAATACTTTACTGTAAATTTAAAAAATGAACATTTCTTTGACCAGAGCAGGTGGATTATGCCTTCAGTGGTACCACGTTCAAAACAATAACTCTAGGATTCATGAAATGAATTGATTGATATAGCGCGACATGAAGTAAAATAGCGAAAAAGGTATTACAATAACTTTGATAATTTGTGCTTTGTGGCTCACGCCTCGCTTTAAGTTATCTAAGACGTATTTTTTTATTTTACATTTCATTAAGTTCATTATTATTGTACTAACATTAACGTCCATTATATAATCTAATTCAATAATTAATTAAAAACTTAGGACCGTTAATGGATTATTAATATTTATAATTTCTGTGGAGAACTCACTACGTTTCGACTGGGATTAAGTCGTCGTCAGGTGATCAAGTAATAACAAATTATAACATATTTGTGTTTCTGCTTTTTTGTAAACATATTTTGTTTTTATATTTATGTTTATGTCATGTTCATTTATCGTGTTATGTTTATTGTTAAAATTTGTTATTAATTGATCACCTGACGACGACTTAAATCCAAGTCGAAACGTAGTGAGCTCTTCACAGAAAATATAAATATTGTTCGTCTATAAAAGGTCATGAGTTTTTTATTGTTTATTGTTGTTGTATCGTAATAAAATAAATGTAATAAGTAAAAACAGCTTCGATCAAAAAATTATACGAATCTTATGATGACTTATTGCATTAAATGTGAAAAAGTTATGGACCAAAAGATATTCTATATAAATCGAAACTTTAAAGGACAACTGATCCTGTTTCGTTTTTTCACCGAGAGAAGATTTTCATAACTATTAAACCGTATCGAGAAAATAATGAATGAAAGCCTAGAAACGTGGAGCTGCTTGTCGTCACATTGATTAAATTGTGATTGCAAATCTTACTGCAGGGCGTGTTTCCACCTGCTTCCTCCTCCCCAGTTTGTCCCGCCCTCCGCCAGAGCGCATGCGTGGCGCCTCGACCTCACCCGCTTGCAACCCCTTTGAGTGTTGACTGCAGTTCTCCTCCAGAGTTCGTGATGATCGCGTGGCGTTGGCACCGCCATCGCCGTTAACCTTCCGATGCCGAGCGCGGCTACCGACTCCAACAGAGCTCGCAGGCGGCACTGGCAGTCGATCGGTGGCGGCATGAATGGACAGTCGCCGCGCCCCGCGGGCCGCGTCTTCACATGCCGACGTCCCCTCGGAGCCTCGAACCGCCACCCACCCACAACTTCACATCCAGGCCTCTGTATGGCAACGACTTGCTTCGACGTGCCTACGACGAGTGTCACTTCGATATAGGTTTGCACCGTTGTGAAGTGTAAACCAAGACTTGTTTTCTTTTTCTTTTTTTCCTAACAAATTAATACATCTTTTCTAAGGAGACGTGATATCAACAACACCACTAGGCTATTCCTATGCCTGAATATGGACGTATTGTGTTTGAATTTGTAAAATATTTTTGAAATTGCAAAAATCGTGAGAATATTTTGAACTTGTGATACTAGGGAAAGAGTTTTAATAATAATCCGTCTTGAACACTAAACTTTGAGCTCTCACAAATACAGATGATTGACGAACCCATTGTTTGTTATATTAAGGAAAGGGACTAAAGATTAAATGTAACTTCGAGTGAACCGATTCAAGGACATTGTTGTGTAAAGAGATCATAACGATGCCGCCGTCTGTCCATTGATGCGAGTGCGCTGATCCTCCTAGCGCGCGAGCGAATGCTTCCAGTGCCTCGCTCAGTCCAACCATGCTGAGCAGCAGCTCCGAGCTGCTGTTGGACCGCCAGCAGCAGGAGCTCCGCAAACGCAAACTCCTCGAACTGGCGCAACCCAAGAAACCCAAGGCGCCTCGGCGCACGTGTCGCCAGGCGGCGTGGTTCTACGCCACGTCGTTCTTGGCGGCGACCTCCGTGGGAGGCGGCGCCGCGCTCCTCTTCCTCGTCCCTCTCTACGTGGACCCCGCCATCTCCACGTTGCGAGCGGACTTCGCCCCGCATCCGGTCCGGTGCGTGACCACGCGGCGAGAAGAACTCACCGGGATCTTCAATTGCACGTGGAGTTCGTGTCGCGAAGGGTGTACCTCGGATATGTTCTATTGCCTGCACGTGTTCGTCACGTACGACACGCGACCTTACAACGCCTCCGCGACGACGGAGTCCTCCGGCGGCGGCGGCGGCGGCGGGGGAGAGAACGCGACTGAAGAAACCTCCACGGAATTACCGGACGTCACGGAAGAAGCGGTGCTCTACGACAACATCAAAGGTTGCGGTTATCCTCCCGAAGTGAACTGCGAGGACTTCACAAAGTCGTACGGCACTCCTGGTACGGCCTTCCCGTGCTATTACTCCCGCGAGAATCGCTCGGTGGTGATGACGTCGTACGACCGCGATCGCCAAGTGGCTGTGATCCTGCACTTCTTCGCGGTGCCCTTCGTGGTGACGCTGGCGGCGTCGGCCTTGCTGTGCGCGATGCACTGCGACTGTAGTTGCAACGACGGCCGCGACCGACGTCGGAGACGACGACGCAGCACCGTCGAGGACTCCAGGTGAGTGCTTTCGTTGTAGACAAAAAAAACTAGCACACTCTTTGACAGCGGCAGCTCAAGAAGCGGGCTTCTCCGCTTCGGGGTAATGAATCAAGAATTAGCAGACCGACTAGACCAACCGAAGGTTTCCGTAATTTTCATTCGTCGAGCCACTCTACTCGCGCTGGAGGTTGAGTAGTTCTTTTCCCCACTCACAGGGGTATTTTGGACGTAAAGGATATTGAGACGAAACTTGGTCAAAAGAATTTTATTCCTTCAATTTGATGGATTATAGCGAATTATCGTTTATATGTATATAAACAATTAAAAAGAAGCACTATATAAATTTTCTTAAGGTGAATTATGGACATATTTTTGTAATAGTTTTTATTTTTTAATTTTATTTTACTTGAGATTTCTGATAAAATTGGACAATTTTAGAGATGAGTAGTTTGATGATAGTTGACGATATGACAATAAAATAGTTTGATAATTTTTGACAACAAACTTTGTTTATTTGTTTATGTAGTTTGCGTTGTAGTTTATAATGCGGTGCAGGACGGCATATTTATGGGGGGAAACATTATTACTCGCCGATCACGTACATAATCACGCCAAGAAAAACTCGTGCCATAAAGTAAATTTTATCTTTATTCATTCCTTCACATTTGCGATATTCATAAAATGAGTTGGAGGAGAATTTTGTATGTATCCTAAGATTTTATCTTTAACAGTTTTTATTGTAAACATAATCCTCTACATGTATGGGTTACCTTACATTTAATAGTCCAGTGAATTCTTTGCACTGAGTTAGTTGGAGGGTGGTATTCAGAGGTGAGAGTAACTTTCATTTTAAATGTTTCAAAAATATGGTTATTAAATTACAACAGAAAAATATATAGCACTATCACGTAATATTTCGTGAGGGAGCTGCAGAACAACATTAGTAATCGTATTGTTTCTGATTAATATTTCTCCCGAAATATACTTGTTGCAAAAAGACGTTAAAAAATAACCCTTGAGCTTACAAAAATAAGCTACGAATAGATGCTACCGACAAAATTAAAGCCCAATGGAACATTTTCAGAGCTAAATTTGCATCTGGTAATGAAAGGCCGAATAAACGTATTCGAGTCCATAATTATTATTACTACTGTTATGATTACTGTTGAGGGATATTATCCCTGGAAATGAGCGACATTGTTTCAAGCGATCCATTATCATTAACGACACAAATACGAGATCTTCCTTGTTATCACGCATTATTTGTACATAAACTTTTTAGAAAATTAATAAAACAGTTTTGGATAGCTCTCGTGCAGTTTTCGATATTCATTGATATTTTGGACGAGTTGTTTAAGATTTGTGGAGTGAGGAGTCTTGATGATAATGTTACGTGGAATATTCATAGGAGTTCTCCTTGGGTTAACAGGCAAACTTTACTTAATATCCATAACGGGTCAGGTTCTTCGACACTTATCGCAGGCAATGGAGCAGATTTTGACCTAGTTACGGGAGATTATGGTATGTAAATAGTGGTAATTATGGTATGTAAACAGTGACCCTCAGACATGAAAGACTGATACTATGCGTATAAAGAGCTAGACTATCAATGTGGAAGTATAACTAAGCTTAAATACGTGTTTCTAAAATGTTACTTGCTTATTTTTTATCATTGTTTATTACTACCTGCAAAAAATGCAATACGCTTAACAGCCATTGAGTTGTTGTGGATTGTGGTCAAATTAAACATGAACTTTTCAAATGGCCCATGACGCCTTCGAGAAATAATAAAGATAAGATTTGGATGTATCTGAAAAACGTTAATTCAAAATATACCCGAATCGTGTTGGCTTCATTTNTTGGATGTATCTGAAAAACATTAATTCAAAATATACCCGAATCGTGTTGGCTTCATTTGGCATAATTGCTTATCAACACCATTAACAAATAATTAATTACATATTGACTACTAAAATGCAACGGTAAAACAATTTTGTGACTTCATATAATTTAAGTTACACAAAAACTATAAATACAAAAATTAAAATAAATTTACGTTTATAAACAAGGGATAATTATAAAATACAACTGAATGTTGGTGTGTATTGATATTGCTACGTGGTTATTGGTGTTAAAATGCATTCTCTAGTCCAGAATAGTAGACCGCGGGTTCGATCCCAGCTCGGCCGATACGGGTATCGTACCTTGGCCTCCACGGCAACTCGAATGCTCCCCTTTCCAAATTCCTTACTTTTATAAAATGTGGCTGGTCGAAAGAACAGACCTCATGGCCTGAAGCTCTCTGAAAAACAAGTCAAGAAACAAAGAAATATAGTGTCCTGTTCATCATTTTTACGACAATGTTTTAATAAACCCCGTGGTGTCAGGCAAAGTTAGAACAACAGTGCTACATCCGGAAACATCGCATCGGCGAAATGTTTGCATTTGTTCGATTTCCGAACAGACTATAACGGACAGGAAAATATTTCTTTTGTAAAATTAGATACCTAAAAAATGCATATATCTAACACAGAGAAGATTATATTTCTATATAACATAGAGAAAAAGAATAAATAAATACGACATTTTTATGGAAGATTATTTCGTGCTTTCAGAACACAACTTTTTTTTTTTATAAATATGGTTTCAGATATGCAACGTTTGTAATAATTAACGTTTTCGTCTAATATTGATGTGTCATCCCAATCCACATTGATCATTTTTAATACAATGTGAGGTTACTACACATTGTTCAACTGATTTTAAAATTCGTTTGTACTCCTGGATCCTAGTTTTTAACCCCTTTACTTATTTGACCTACATCGCTAGCATCACAATCTTTTCATTTTATTTCACATACTTAATTAATTCACCTGACGTCTCAAACCATGAGTCGAGACATGCACAAAAAAAGCAAAAAATGACATTGGAAAATTTTTATTCTTTTATCTTGATTATAATTATAATGGACGTGACTAGTACTATTAGTATAGATAAATATGGTCTGCTGTGTAATCTTCTTCATATGCGCGTTTCTTTCGGGTACAGTGGTACAAATCCAACCAACAAAAGTATTCAGAGTTTTTGGATTACAATACGCGTGCAATTTATTTTTCAATGTAGACAACACTGTTATTCCATTTAAACGCTCGTAAATATAATTTCAAAATCGGTATTTCTAATTTACACTAGAGCAACCATCAAAATACAGAGAGTAATTGTAAAAATGTACAACGTTCAATAAACAGGAACTTTATTCATCATTCTAAAAAATAAATTATTAAAATAATTAACTGTCAACTTGTAGTTAGGATTACGTCAAAGACAACAAACTACTTTACTCTCCTTAAATCATATGCGGCCACTGTTGCAAAAACTCGACAAACTTTTCGATTTTGTTTTCTCGCACTCTTTGAATGCATGATCGAATATTTTATCTATATTGCTTCCGTATTCTAATATTTGCTTCCATGATTTTTTTTCTTCCAATTTTCTTGTATATTTGTGGTCAGAAAGAAGAAATAATTCTAACGTGTTTCACTCGCTTTTATTCTTGTAGTCTCATCGAAGCTGTATTATTGTACTGCAATAATAATTCTTACCATTTGTTTGCGTAAGTGTATAGTTATTACAATTATTTGCATTTAAAATATTTTTGCTATTGACCATTTATAATAAAGTATGATATTTGTAGACCTCAAATTGTAGCCCGTCGTTGTTTACGCAACTACAAAAATTTCGAACTTCCGAAATAAATTGGAAATGTATATTTTCACACTTTGTAAAGTACATAACAATTTTACAATAACCTTAAAATCTTGTTCCTACAAAAAAAAGTTAAACTATCCCACCCCGAAGGGTCCATGGGGTTCGCGGAGAGTAGAGCTCCGCAATTATTTGACCTCGGTACTAGAAGGAGGGGATGTGGTCAGCATCTCGCTCCGACCGGTTTGACCCCAGGATAGACCCTGGTACTCATTTTTACAGCAGGCTGAGTAGGCCTGGGAGTCAGTATGCATGTTGAGGTGTGATGAAAATCCCCGTCCATCCAGTCAGCAACTCAGCGCTCCACCCACTGAGCCGCGCTGACTCCTCTTGTTCCTACCTCCGGGTGTTAATGTATTTAACGAAGGACCGTCCTATCACTTTGTCCAAAGTGACCCTCCAAAAAACGAAGAAAAACCAAGATGAGGATGTGGTCATAGAAATAACGTACCCAAACGGACCAAGATTGACAACAGATAAGAAATATTACTTATACTACTATGAAATAACAATTAATTTTAATGCTTGATAATTATATTGTAATATAATACTTTTCGAATTACTTCCATGGTGAGGTAAGTTAAAAAAATGTTGTTTTAAAAAAAGGAGAGGGACGAGCTTAGAATACCCAAAGGCAAAACACAGCCAATAGGAAACAAAATTTTCATTTAATAAGTTAGAAGATTTATAATCCAATGATATATGTAAATAATTATTAAGTGAATAAAGAAACGAGCTCGTTTACATAATTTTTTAGATGCATCTTCTGGAAGTTTCAAAGATGTAGGGACTAAAATTTATACTTTTACTGTACCATGCACGAAACAATACTCGGTGAAAATTGTCACAGTAATTGTAAAGTGACTCAATAATAAATATTATTTCTCCACTTATAAAACCTATAAAAACTTCAATAATAAATATTATGTATTGAGACTGTAATAACATTAAAAAACAATTGTTTGCCTTTGACATCAACAATCTACTTATACTAATGTGCAGTATAACATAATTTCCAAAAAATATAACATTTTCCCCCCTAATACTTCACGGTAATTGAACCTCGAATTTGATAGTTGTAGTTATTTACCAGAATGCCTCCCATTAAAATATAATAGCGCACTATTACTTTTATGCGCCCAATAAATTTGAATGCAATTACATATACAGTGACACATCTTTTACTCAGCTGGTGGCAGAAGTAACTCCCACCGAACAACGATGCGACATTTATGTGACTCGCGCTGCTCTACTCCTTCGAGCAGAGAACCCTCTCGCATTTGTATGTGTGGCGGTTTTCATCACATTTCGAATTAGGAAACATGTCTTTCCTACTTCGGAATGTGACGAAACCATACAAACACATACAAATGCGAGAGGGTTGCATATTTGAAGGCGCAGATCGACATGAGCGATAATTCGAGAGCATCACGCATCGTTGTTCGGTGGGAGAATAACTCTCACTAATGGATAGAACAAGCTGTACGTCGTATGTCGATCGCAGTAAGGTTCTGTGCTTCCTACAAGGTCAAAGTCGCAATGCTACCTCTACTCGTTCAACGGGTAAAGAGATTTGAACTTACGGGTGCAAGATATCTATCCCTGTCTTATTCACGTAAAACATTTTCTCGCGGACACTCAGGAAATTGATAAGGGAGACGGGGGTGGACACCCCCTCTTTGTGGGTGGTTAGATGATAGGACTTAAATTTTAGATACAAATGTCCTGCTTATGTCAAATAACTTTAAATGTAATGCTTTTCATCACGAATCAATCGATTTAAACGTGGGAAAACTCCAATATACCAAAAGGGATGAAGTGTTGACGGGGGTGGCTCGCAGATGTTTCTTCCTTTGATGAAAAAACACGTAAACCGTGTTCCTTGGACAAGCTCACACAATCCTGAGTAGTTTTGGNTCAGATGTAGGTGACTTTTTAATCTCAGTTACTGGAGAGCACATTATTGAGTCTGTATACGTGAGAATAGCTCTCTCTGAAAATTTTCAGTGTTAAATTTTTGCTCGAATTTCTCGAAAGTTGCATTTCTCTTCACTTTAAGGGTGTTCCAGCGTGACGGGAGCGGCACAGACAGCTCCCAATTAGGGAGTATCTTGATAAAGCATAGGAGCTTCCTCAGCCCAAATTTCACTCTGGTCCGTTTTAAAACATACGCGTTATGGATCGATGAATTTACTGCGCCGCCAATGTGTGTGTGTGTGTGTGTGTGAAGAGCTCGCAAGTCACTTCACCTTCTGTGAAGAGTTTCCACTTGGATTCAAGTCGTCGTCAGGTGATAAAAAATTCAAGTCGAATCATGGTGACCTCTTCACAGAAAATATCTATCAAATACTCTTAAACGAGCAATTGTTGTATATATGTATATACGTGGATGTATATCTACGGCTCTATGAATTTTCACCCTGACTGGTACATAAGGGGATTTTTACCCCACGAATTCAATGGGCTAGGTACCAATTTGGCGGAAATTTGCATTTTCAGGAAATCCGCATATCAAAAGTATATATGTAAAGTATATATGGGTACCACCGGCGGCAGCACTGCAGCGTTTGACGAACAAAAAACCGGCAGACTGCCCCTTCTCGATGCATCACAGATCTTGGCGTATTTCAATTTGTCGGCAAATTAGAAACGAATAGTAAGTCAGCGAATAGCTGAAGTAAAAACACAACACAGAAGTCAGCGTTTGGAAAGTTTACGATTGCATCGAAACACGAGGCCAAGAAAGTAATGAACGAAGGCAATGACGCTAAGAAGAAAGAAGACGACTTTATGCTAGACGTGAGAGAGCTTTATTAGCAAACGTATTACCTACTTATTAATTAGCTGCAGATTATAATGTCTCTTATAGTAGCTTAGATAATTTTAACACGTGTGTAATACTTGCTTTGTTAATAATGCAAATAATGTAGAATATAAGTGAGTTCATTGGTCCAGAAGTAACGTACCTGCTTCGCAATNGGGATTCGACTCCCAGGGAGTACGGAATTTTTTTTAATTCATTTTTTTCGATGATATGATAAGTCTATTTATACATTCATCCTCTTTTTAAAAAAATTACTATTAATAAATATCTGGTGAGCAACTAAAATACGAAGACAACTGCTAATTTTACTGCTTATTGCAAAAGGTGTTATGGTACCATTTTGTGAGCCATCCGAGCGAAGGTCGGTCACCCAGATATCATATATTATTCATCCATAAATGGTCGTAAATTTTAATTATTTATATAATTAGATTATATAATGGACGTTAATAGTAGAATAAGAGTTTTGTTTTTAATAACATTACATATGGGTCATTCCAGCTAATTATCGGTCTAAAATTTCCCCGACCCATTCAGATTTTGCTAATATTTTTTTTCTGGGGACTTAGAATGTTGTAGAAGGAAGGGAAAAATGTTTATTAAAATTTCATTGTTGTTGTTTTAGTTTAAATTACTATAGAGTCGGTTCTCCCTCAGCCTACAGAGCATCAGCTCCGCGAGGTAAAAGATCGTGATAATTTCGATGTAACCCCCTTGGAAATTGAAGCCCGCTTCATCCACCAATTGTAGATATTTTATTATATAGAAAAAGTTACCTACAGGTACTTAAAATGGCAACATACGTCTAAAATTTCAACGCAAACGTCAAAATTTAAATTTTTATTCAAAAAATAATTTCTCAAATGTACCAAAATCTTGGTGGTTTAAAGAAGAACCAGTAAACTCTAATTTCATCAATTTTTGGAGTGGGAAATTCACAAATTTCAAAGTTTTAGTAATTTAAAATTAAAATCTGAATTTTCACGTACGTGGCTTCCTTGCTATCTCATGACGACTTGAAAACTAGCGTATGAATTAAAGAAACACTTTGATTCTTAAATCTTTATTACAGAAGAGATATAACATGAGTCTAGTTTCAATGCTTCAATTTCCGGAGAAAAGATCTTTTACCTTTTAATTCTTTTCCTCTTTCTTTTGTTAGCTGATGTGCGATAAAAGTAAAATATTCATAAATTAAATTTAATATTCATGTAATGACATATCAATAAGTTTTCTTATTTTGTAAAAAATGTAATAATTTATACCTAGTTCCAATTCTTGATGCTGGGAATTGTGTACAAATCGCATTGTAAAATCTGATTGATTTTAAAATTACATATTATAATTTACGATAATTTCCAATTAATTTACCTTCAACATGACCTACGTTATAAGCTGAACCAATTCATAAAAGTTTATCAACAGCTACTTTATAATACAATGTTATTTCCTTCATTTTATTTTCTGTTTTTTGGAGTGCGCAATAATTTTATTTGTATCGGATCGATATTGATGAAGTTTAGAGATTCATTGATTCGATATTTTAATATAACAGGTGGTGTTAAATAAACTGAGAGTTGAGAATCATATGGCTTTTCTGTGGATAATACCGATGCTTCAGACGTTAATTGTTGAATCTTTGAGTCATCACAGAAATGGATCAGTTAGGGGTTGAGTAGGAGTCACAGTCAGAGAGTCAGAGATTTAATTCACTCTCCTCGTCAGAAATGTAACTAACATTAAGTTTCTTTTGACGCACGGTACACATTTTGTTTCCTTCCAAAATCATGGTAAATTGGGTGTGGTATTCCCCCTCAGTTTCCTTCGAGATTTTTAGTGATTTTTTATCGGATAAACATGTTAAATGGATCGCAACAATTAAATTGTTTTTCTGAATAAAAGTTATAAGCCGATGTTCATGATTCAAACAGATTGTTTCTAATTCTACATCAATGAATTAATTCAAGACCTCAAGATTCTACTTCAATGCATTAACTAAATATCTTTATCATAAATTTTTTTCACATATTTATAATTATCTCCACCCAAAAACGTTGTATTATCACTTCCTAGTGAACATATTCTCCTAGATAATTCTATGGTAACACAAGTTACAAGTACAACAAGTGCGATAATTCACTATAACCTTAAATCTTACAGCTCATTTTCTTGTTGATTTTTTTTCAAATGGCACCACTGTTGCCAATCGTTGTAAATACAGGTCAATAGTGAACGCAAGTCCTTATGATAGTGATGTACACATGTGCGACCTTCCAAGCATTTTTTGAAACGAAATGGAAGTATTGAAACATGTTATATCTTTTCTGTAATAAAGTTTTAAGAATCAAAGAGTTTCTTTAATTCATGCGCTAGTTTTCAAGTCGTCATGAGATAGCAAGGAAGCCACGTACGTGAAAATTCAGATTTTAATTTTAAATTACTAAAACTTTGAAATTTGTGAATTTCCCACTCCAAAAATTGATGAAATTAGAGTTTACTGGTTCTTCTTTAAACCACCAAGATTTTGGTACATTTGAGAAATTATTTTTTGAATAAAAATTTAAATTTTGACGTTTGCGTTGAAATTTTAGACGTATGTTGCCATTTTAAGTACCTGTAGGTAACTTTTTCTATATAATAAAATATCTACAATTGGTGGATGAAGCGGGCTTCAATTTCCAAGGGGGTTACATCGAAATTATCACGATCTTTTACCTCGCGGAGCTGATGCTCTGTAGGCTGAGGGAGAACCGACTCTATAGTAATTTAAACTAAAACAACAACAATGAAATTTTAATAAACATTTTTCCCTTCCTTCTACAACATTCTAAGTCCCCAGAAAGAAATATTAGCAAAATCTGAATGGGTCGGGGAAATTTTAGACCGATAATTAGCTGGAATGATCCATACGACATATTCGCTTAAAGTATTTGGGAGATCTTGACGATCGCAATCCAAAAACGATTTGTGACAAGGTTTAAAACGTCTTCTGGACTTAGTCTAACCAATTACGTAGTACATGGAAGCAAATTGTATAATTCAAACCAAGTATATTTTTCAACTCTTTACCCTTTTATCTAAAACTTTTTTGTTACCAACTCTCCATAAGTACCTGTTCATAGTCTTCCTGGTAAGATTTTTTCAATAATGATATTTCGATAGTGTTCAATCTAAATCATATCTTGTTTTATTTAAAAATAAAACTTATCTTCATTTGTCAGAGTATGATATTTCATGCGGGTACCTGAAGTACATCATACCGTAATAGTTTGCTATCTTATCAATAGAACCTTGTCGTGATCCTAAAAAATTACATAAATACAATAATCCGCTTTATCAATACAGTATATTGGAAAAATCTCCCTTTTTCTCGTTTTGTTAGTCTCCTTTTCTTGTAACGCGTATCGGTTTTACGATGAGACGTCTTCTGTCGCTTGCAGATGCTGCTGGCGTCTCGTTCAATACTTCTTATCCGTATTCAGTCTTCGTTCAGAACTTCTTGGAGGGATAGTGAAATGTACTTAAGAGTCTCAGTGATACTGTGTGGTTTAAGAAAAAAAAAAGTTTACTCGCAAGCATTATTTGCTGTTATCTTCTTAATGTTTACCTTCCACTTCTAATTATATATGGGAGGTAGATGGTAGGAGCATCTCATAAAATTCCTGGTAGCGGGATTGGACTATGGTGCATTAATGACAAAATAATCCGGAGGACCACATGGAAAAAATTTTTATTCGTAAATCTTACTTGATTTTGCATATTAAATTAAAAAATCATCAATATTTATATTACTATGCAATAGAGGGAATTGTGTTCACAATTTTTTAACTCTAACTGTGCATATGGAAACTTTTTATGGGCGTTTATTGATATAAAACTATTTTGTGTATTAGATGTTCCAACTTATCGGAGACTATTGAAACGTACTGCTGATCCATCACTCCATTTGCCACAAAAACTAACTGAAGAAAAGTTAACAAATGTATAAATTTTGGTACAGAATTTATGGTATTTACTTGTACACCAAAGTGAAAAAACTGTTCAAAAGGTTCTTGATTTTCAATTAAATTCATTTCATTCGAGATCACAGTGCTAGATTCCTCACTGCCCATAGCTTCAATAGATGTCAGAGAGTCTGATTGTGATGAGTCCAGAGCTACATTCAAGACATCCGAAAAGTGAATTATGAATTTAATTTATGAATAAAAAATTGTCCATTTTAAGTCACATTATAATATCAAATGATAACAGGTACTGATGAGTTGACACGAAACATAACCTTAGTGTGTACTTACTTGGAAACACAAAATCATCTTCAAAACGTAGTGAACAAACAACAGCACTAGATCTCGAGATTTTAAACTGTACAGTCTTTTCCCACGCTCGCAAACGGTCAACTTTTTCGTCTTTTCCAAAACAATTAGTTAATTTTATAACATTATTCTTGATTGGAGGAAAATTATGGAAACTCAATTACGGATTTTTAGACAACTTACTGCCACAATTTTTCACTACACATCGCAAACGACATTTAGATTTGTCCATTTCAGACTTTTTTCATAAAAACACTAATTTTTGTCTTTATAAGTAAGTTTGTTTAAAGTCACAATTCGGATCACTTTAACAGAGTAAAGTGAAAATAGTTACTTCAAGCTCCACCAAATATGTCAGATCCCAATAGTGTACAATCGCGTTAATTTATCAGTAGGATATACCAATAAGTAGTGGCATAGGCTTCTATACTACAAGCCGTGGCCCACATCTTTGGCAACCTTTCATTGTAGTCCTAAGATTGCTCGTAAATATATTTCGTACCCGTAATCACAGATGAAAAGGCTGCAACAGTTTTTGGAGCCCGGTGTATTTGCGTTGCATTATCGTAATAACTTTGTGTTTTCGCATCCGTACTGGATTGAAGAATAGTGAAGCAAGAAAATTGTGATTTAGAAAGTAATGTTTGGTGCGAAAATTTTAGTCTTGTACTCGTGTTATCATAACCTAAAATGAAGATGTGTTTTCTTGAGTAGAGACCCAATGTGGTACCGTAAATAACTCTTCGTAATGCAATAAAATTATAGTTTAAAGGGTAATATCGAGCTGTTTTGTTTGTTTATATGGCTACATGTTGTTTGTTTTGTTACCGATAAAAAGGTTTCTTAAGAAAAACGTTGGATATCATCAATTACACAAGATCTAATTGTGTCGCAATCCCACATTTTCTTGTATTTTATCCTTATGTTCTTTCGAGTCGCAACTAACAACGATCTTAAGACATGGATGAAGTACGCAGTTAAATACAAGATTATAGTTTTTCATTTTGAATTCTCTACTCAGTGAAGAAAGTGTGTATTATTACGAAAAATTATTGCAAATTTTAACTACGACTTGTTTCATCTTCGTTTCAATTAAAAGAAATGCATGTGCGTACTCATTACATTTTAGAGGATGATTTTGAATAAAGGGTCCTACATTCGAGACTTTTTATTTTATACGTTGTTATTAAATGTTAAATGATGCTTAGACTCCCAATAACGTATTAATATTTTCAATGTGTTCTATCTATTTCAAAAGAATAAATTTAAGAGTGTTTATGACAAATACATAAATTCCTCAAAACTTGTATTGTCTTAAATAACCTTCATTGACACCACCGATTTTAGGAAGAAATTGTTTCTAAAAAGTAACTAATGATAATATAACTCCAACTATTATAAACATTGAATCGTAACACATTAAGTTAAGTTTAACCAAATATTTTTATAATATTTCTTTCAGACTGTCGGACTACGCTCCGCCTCACTGGACTATATTTGACAGATATTACAGTGTTGTCTTTCTCAGACCACGGTTTGTAGTAAAGAAGGCTATGGTAATGGGTATATTGGGCTGAGACCAACACCTCCTTACTTGTATCGAGATCTAGAAATCTACGAAATCTTAAACTTCACGAACCCACAGAGCTTCCATTCTTGGACACTTCGTCTTTCTTTTAACCATTTTCTGATTTTTTCCTTTCCTTCTTGTACTTTTGTTAATTTCATCAAATCATAATGTTGATTTACTGTAATTTTCAATTATTCCTTGCAGCTCATTCGGTAGTAGCCTTTGTTGTCAAATTGTGAGAAATTCTCATTTTCATCAGCACCTTTTCATGTCTCATTCATTCACAGCGACTTATCCTCTCCGTTCTTCTAAATCTCACCTCATTTCCAGAGTCTCGTTTAATCCTCTTTCACCCTGCTTGCTTAAAGCTTTAAGTTGGGAAAGAGGCAAGTTAAATACTTCTCTAATCCCTTTTTCATTTCTGTACTCAGTGAACTGTACAATACGTCCGCTTTCGCGATAGGACACTTCTCGAATTGCATGAAAATTCCTTTTTTACACTCTTGTTTCCCTTTTATAACACGTGCCAAGTATTTTAATACTTATATTTTTTTTCTGGTAAATGAACATGAAAATTTGTTTGAATCTGTGCAAATCTATATTATATGATGTATATCAAACTTGGTGAATCTGTGGTTGAAGATCCTGAAGAGTTAGGAGGCTGTTTAAAATTTTATGTCACTCCCGATTCATATGTAATAATTGGCCTCGGCAGGATGAGGTGGAGAAGTCTACAGCAGAACAGCCGAAACGTTGGTAGTTTTGCTTACCGAGGCATATTTTAACCCGTACAAATACGTATGTATGTCTTGTGTGTAGTTTCAGGTAAAAATCTTGTAAATTACGTCTTTTCCTAAAGTCGGCGATAATTCGGAAAANTAGTTTCAGGTAAAAATCTTGTAAATTACGTCTTTTCCTAAAGTCGGCGATAATTCGGAAAAGTATTTCAAACCGTTGACGATATGCAGACTCCAAACAGCTGAAAGAGGAATCTCTGTATCTTATTTCTAAATGGAAACTTTTTTTCTCCCTTTGTACATAACCAATTGTCAAAAACGAGGTATCATTGCAAAGAATATATTATACTCTTTAGAAGAATCGTTATCATACACATTAATTATGAACCATTACTTTTATAATTTACTTTAAAATATAAATAAATTTCGAATAGTCGTTTATCTACTACCTCACAGGTAACGCCTCCTGAAGATCCTCTGTCCCATTTGAGAGCATTGGAAGATAAAAATAATTTTAAATATAGGATTTAAAAGTTTGTTTGTTCAACGTCGTTAAGATATTTTTGTGCATACTGCAATTATTGTAGAAATAGAACACTTCATTAATGAATACCAGATAAATCCGTAGAAAGAAGATAGGAAAGAAATCTCAATTCAAATCGTAGATCTACACTTACAAAATCGTTTAAGTATTTAACCAACGTAAGCGGATTTTTTCTTGTACTAGGCCCCAGTAGCGCAGTGGTAGCATCCTCACCTGGAAAACCAATGTACCCTGGTTGGAAGCCTGAAGATCACATTCAAGAAGAATGTCTGAAACTTAACGTGTTATATGCACCTGTTGAGGATGATTAAACACGTCAAGTCGACTGAATACGTCCAAAAAAGTTATAATAAAAGTAGTGATAAGTAATTTTAATCCGAGCGCTGCTCGGCCATATGTTGATGAGCATAAGACATTGAATTCATTTCTTTCGGATGGAGAATACTATCAAATGTCTTTTTATGTGGATACATAAAAAAAAAACTCCTCATTCTCTCGATTTATCTTTCACCAATATTTTTCACTTAATCGGTCGCATTTCCTCAGATCTGCTTCTCCATTTTTGGAAGTTGTAATGTTAGACTGCCATTAAATTATTTTGAATTTACGATATTCTGTCATTCCGCACATCACACTACGCGTCCACTATCCGATTACAGTCTGAAACATTTATGATCCTGGGACAAGGAAGAAGTGATTCAGAACGATCGAAAATCCCATACAACAATCGTCATATGGGATTATTAGTCCTTACATTATTCAACAATAGTTTTTGGATTTTAAAAATATAAACATGTTTTCATATTATTGAAATAATTATCACATTGATGAACTATTGTAATTCTTCACATAATCCACATTATCATTCATGAACGTTTCATGGTTATGAGAGTTATTTGCAGCAGATGATGTAATCCTTAAATTATTTATATCTTTAGGATACTAAAACGACTAATTTCAAAATGTCTAGCTGAACAAACCATGATAATTCTGCAGACAGTTAATGAAGGAAAACATTTAGAATAGTTGAAATGTACCAGTAAATTGTTTTAAAATTAACTTCAGACTTCCAGTACAATGCTTAACGTCTTCCTTGCGTTAAATAACCCATAACATTGGTGTGTCTCAAATTTTACGTGTTGCATTTCAGGGTTAACAGTTTGTTCCGTAATAATTTTCCGTAATGCGTAACAGTTTGAAGTTCCTTTTTATTTTTAATTACAACCTTACACGATCATAGCAATAGCGTCAAATTAAAAATACAGGGAATTGCATGTTTTTGTGATACCTTACGGTGAATGTTTGAGTATAGTGGGAGAAAACGGGTTTATTTTGGATAAGTTATCGTTTAGAATTAAGTCGTAGCGTTATTTCATCGAAGCTGTAGGATATTTCGCAAATATCGTTTCAAAAATAAATTGGAGAAGTACGCTAAACTTTTTCTAAGAAGGTGGATCCAAGAAGGAAAACAGCAGCATTTTAAAAATAATATGAATGTAATATCTTTCCGCAGAGTGGAGACATGCCGCTAGTTGTCTTAAAGCTGTTGTGCGGGCAGGTGCTGTAAGGCTGGTATTTCACGGTCATATTTTTATGTCTTATGATCGATGATATATGATCGAAGTTATGACCGAGTAATCCAAAAGTTTTGATCATATTTCAACTATGCAACGTCAACAGCCAGGTGAAAATTGCGACGGACGAGGACTGAAACCCGGGACGTGCTGCTCTGACCGCAGATGATATCCACTGCACCACACGTTACAAACACTCCTCCACGAGTAGGTACTCGGAAGTTGTGAGTTAAAAATATTTCAACTATGATCATTTATCTATCTCAACTTGGATCTTATCTTTCATCGTATCATTGACCATAGATATGAAATAGAAA
The DNA here is from genome assembly GCA_002313205.1 of Laupala kohalensis. NCBI lineage: Eukaryota > Metazoa > Arthropoda > Insecta > Orthoptera > Trigonidiidae > Laupala > Laupala kohalensis. The sequence continues at coordinate 325,678 of NNCF01126378.1, read as the reverse complement.
TATGACCGTGTAATACCGGCCTTAGTTCGCAGACTCTTCAGAGCGATTGGAATGGCAAGACGTATGGAAAAGGGGCCTCGCTTGGAGGTGTGAGCGATGATTCGTTTCTTATGGTCTCATGTGAAATTTCAGTCCAATTGTGGATGTTTGTAGTGAGGAAGCAATGAGCAGACATGTAGCGAAATGGTGTCACTAATTTCAATCAGATAAGGAGGAATGTGGAAGCAATATGGCAAAGAGTAGTCGTTATAGTTCGACGGAAATCAATAAGGAAGAGTGGAAGAAATAAGTCAGAATTATCGAACCTTACAACGAAAGTTAAAGTTGGAAGTCTGGATTCCCCTCCCCCGCCCATACAGCACAGGTTTGGCACCCAGTGACTATTTCCTGTTTCTGAAATTGAAGGTACACTGTCTGGAACAAGGTTCTCTTCAGACGGAGATGTGAAAACTGCTGCTAAGATGTAACTCAATAGACAGGAACGTAATTTCTACGAAATCTGGTGAAACAAATTGATCTTGCGTTGAGATAAATGCCTAATAATAGATTTGGTGTGTATGTGGAAAAGAGAAAGTCAAGATAGTATCTATTTTCAGTTTGTTAATATACAATTTTTTGTAAACTTTTAACCTTTTTTTTATCTATTTTCTTCCATAAAATATATTCTTGTCCATTTCTTTCATTCGTGCATTGTGAAGAAAAAAGGGAAAAAAATTACCCGTCAAGATTTCTCACGAAAACATAAAAACGTTCATGGAAGAGTAATCTCATGTAATGGTGTTCTTATCCTATTCTCGGAAGTTCAACCCCTTTTATAAAAATTACTTATTCCATTTATTTCATGTAATAAAAAGTAATTTAAATACTTGGAAACATTGCTTCCGTCAGTGAAGCTCACATCCAAACAGCCGCATGAAGAAGTACTGCCCTGCAGTCATATTCGCAAGGGCATTTCCGTCTCTTAAACATGCAACGTCCCAACATTCCACATGGAAACAACCAGAAATGGAATTGCTTCATTTTATGATCACATCACATTTTACTTTCGTGGTAATGACGGAGGATATAAAAATAATTACCATTATAAGAATATAATGAAATAATTTATTGTCAATGCGCAGTTAAGAACAGCATGTGACTACTTTCTTGGAACAGCTGTGGAATCTCAATTATTCTATGTTGATTCCACACACAAAATTGAAGAACAAAAGGGTATACGAGAAAGATTAAAATAACTGAATAGATTTAATAAATTTAAAGTTCATTGACATTTTGTGAAGGAAATACTGTTCAAATTGTGTGATACTGTTCAAATTGTGTGATACTGTTCAAATTGTTCTGAAACTGAAATACTGTTCAAATTGATATTTTGTAAAGGAAATAGTGTGTTGTTTTCGGTCGAATTTAAATTTATTAACTGAACCTTCAGACGCAATCCATAATAAGAATTTATTTAAACTTAGTTGGCTAGACTGTAGTAATTTGTACGACGAGATACGGTTGATGAGTGATATAACTGTTAGACACATTGGAAGAGGAGGGTAAGAATCAAGCAGTACTTCCCTTAGACAGTTGGCCTTGACTGATGCTGCGATCGGACGACAAGGGCTCTTAGTAGAACAGCTAAGTAGATCTCCTGTAAGCCACATCGCATTTTTATGCCGTCCCGAGTCTTACTCGTAATTATTACGTACGTCCAATCACTGTCTCTCAAATGCACTTCCCTCAAACCCTCATATTTGAAACAAAGTTTTGCGACTTATTTGTGAGCAAGAATTGACATTATACTACGAGGATGTAATGATAACTAAAAATGTAAGAAAATAAGTATGATAACTCATACGTGACATAGATTTTTCTCTTTTTCATTTATTCCTGACTAAATGAATATTTTTAAGAGTGACATTCGTGTTCTATACTAATATATAATATTACAATATTGAGAAGTACAGTTTAACGGATTATTAGCGGGTTTTTCTCCGATAGAAATGCAAAATACACAACATTCGTGAATTATCTAGGGATAAGTGAAATTTCGGAAATAAAATAATTCTCAGGTTTTATTATACAAGAAGCAACTGTTGATGAGAGCATCTTCGCGAAGCTTGAAGAATTTTACCAACAAATTAAAGTGTTAATTCATTTTTCCATAAGATAATATGCACTCTTTTAGCAGAGTCGTCGTTAGTTTTCATCCATGATTATTATTAAAAATTAGTATTCATTATCATTTCAATTGACTAAATGTGACGTATAATTAATGTAGTATCTGATAATCAAATTTATTTCAAGAAATTGATGAATTGTTAAAGCGCAAATGAATCACTGACTAGAAAAACCGCATATATTCCATTGAATGATATGTGTTAGTTGAGGAAGGTCACCTACAAAGAGCGAGTGGTTTCACAAACAATTTTTTTTTTCAGGGCTCTACCTCTGAAAGCTTATTTCATTAGTAGTGATTCTATGAAACAGTGCATTTAATCTTTATTATTGAAAAGCAAATGGGATACTTGTGATTCCTGAAAAAGAGGTATTCCCATGTTTCGCAATCGAAGTTTGTTGGATGAGTAGAAGAGGGGATAGAAGGAAACTTTAGCTGATTTCAAATAAAAGATAGGACCAACTTAACTATATGGTCCAACGCCGTAGACACATATCCAGATGAGATATCGAAAAACGGCTTTTTTTGCCATGATTCTGGAAGGGACTTTGTTCTCGGAAATTACAAATTGAATCATTTTATGTGAAAAAAATTCCCATCTTCGATGGCAAATTTAACATTATCATCCTATCCTAACCTCATTCTTCGTATATCCTTCCGCGAGTGCTGCTACCTCCACCAGCGCCTCCATCTTCACACTTACAACAGATTTTCTTAAAACGGAATCGCCGGGTCTAACAAACCTAACATCGCCAACTGTGACCGAACAATTGTTTATAATAATTATCATACCCTAACATACTAACATAAACGGTGACGGAGAGAAGAAAATAGTGCGGAACAATAATTCTTTATAACAACCGTAAATATGAATAGCGAAGAATACGGCTTATATTTTCGGAACCGCAATAATATTTGTAGTATTATGACATAAATTATTTTTTCGGACCCTTGTGGGACCCTATTCTTAAGTTTGGCCAAAAGATAAAGCAGTAAGCAATCAATTTTTGAAGTACCCAACGTTATTCAGAGAAACGATAATTAATTCTTTTAAATGAATAGATGTTTTGAGAAATATGGTCGTGAAAGTGAAGTTCTTCAAGATTCAGCTCAGAGTTGACAGTTGACGAATGGAGAACTTCGTATCAAAAGGAATTGGAAATGAGCGCTTGCCCGCGCTGTTTAATACATTACGAATCTCCTGGCACATTTCAAAGGTCATATGAATTTACTTCTGGGAACTAAAGCCATTCAATCATTGATACATCGTATTATATTATTGATAAATAATTTCACCAAAATGTCTTATAATATTTGAATTTATGAAATATTGCCACCACTCCCTATGTTACATTATTAGTTTTCAAACTGTGGTTGAATGAAAACAACGATAAATATTAGAATCGTCACGTTTGATTTGTAAAGATAGAAACAAATGCATGTATAAGAAACATACGTCATTCAATCGACACATGAATGTCGTGAGTTGAACAAATTATTCGCGGAATTCGTCTGTCGGAGGTGAATTGTATATTGCACGTACGTGAAACATGCGAGGTAGTCAGCAATGGGCTTTGGCATCGTTTTTATGAATCTTTCTGTTTTTATTTTTTAAGAATGCAGTCAATGCCCTCTTTGCAGAACTTCGTGGGGCAATGTTCGCTTTCATGCAGACACGACGGGAATATTCACAGAAATTAAGTCATTATGAGTCACCAGAACTCTTCACTACAAATTCCTCAAAGTTATAAAATGCATTTAATTTTAGTTTGAATGTTTTATAGTTTCCGCGAGGAGGTCAATGACACTTCCTGTAATTTTTTGGTGTGGATAGTTGTAATAAAAATAGTTTAAATATATGCTCGATAAATCTGGAAGTAAAATATTTCGTGCTATAAGATGTTAGTTAGTAGTACGAGTTAGTAAAAATTTATGCATACCATCCAGACTTGAGATAAATTCGCAAACCATTGAAAACGATGTTCTAAATCCAAAAATGTTTGTCTAAAAATATTTGTGTATAAAACATTCCAAACTTCCTAGTAATGCTTTTCTTTTACTTTAATTCAAGCGCACAGAAATTTTAAGACTGGCAAAGAAAATGTTTGTTTTATATGTAGAATATACTATTGTCTGGAACAACTGATTTCATTCCAATTAATTTACACTAATCTGTTTTATTAATCCTGATTTATCACTGCTATGAACTTGGCGAAGAAATGTTGTCGTCTTCATAGGAATTAATTTTGAGAAACAAATAAAAATTATGTTCCAGTTCTTTCGTTCACAAAAATCTAAAGTATAAATGCAATTATCCAAATTAATTCGGCTCCAGGTGCATACAGATATGTTCTAATACAAATGCTTCGATACGTAGCTCAGAAAAAGTGATAAAGAAAACAGAAAAAGTGATAAAGAAAACGTGATTTTATGGACGAAATTGAATGTACGAGTGCGTGTGTATGTAGAAACACCAAGTAAGTGTCAAATACAAGTTATTTATTTTCTCGATGTAATTTAATTATAAATATAATTAACGTTTATTTTAAATTATTCTTATAGATTATTTATATTTTTTTCTAGATGTTATTATTGTTAACACGGACATAAAGAAAAACGAACCTAACGTTTTATCAGTTGTGTTGGTAAGGCCACATACGCTCTTGTGATGTCAATTGTAATTGATGTTTTCACAAACGGTAACCAGATATGCACCTTGTTTGTGTTATGTTTCGTCGCACTACAGTATAACGTGAGTTCATGTGAGTTGTATATAGCGCTATCCTGAGATCTGTAACACACACGCAAAAATGTCGTTGACACGAAACATGATTGTTTTTTTAAATGTTTTTAAGGATAAGTTTGTTTTCTCAGTGTGATTTCGTGTTCACGTATGTTGATAGATGAATTCAACTTACATGTGTTTATTAATATCTGTAAATGCTTATCGCAATACCTCAATCTTTATCCTTCATTAAATACAGCACGAGTAGGAAACATGTTGGCAGAGCCAGTAAAGCTACCACGACTACCCCTTTTTAAGGGCGTTACCTCATTACCAAGCTGTAGCGAAAACATTTCCCTTTCTCACTTGCCACTAATAACTTCGCAAATGTACATCCTCAATTCATTGTCCTCATAAAGACAATGATGATGAGCGAATGGATATTCATCCACGAGACACACATTGTTTCTTAAAGCCCCAACAAAAACAACAACAACAAAATTCTTTCAGAATAATAAGAGGCAATAACTTACTGCAAGAATACTACGTGTATAATTAATGGAAGACTTAAAATAGCAATTTCTTTCTTATATTTAGTAAATGATCAAAACCTCTGATAAAGTAGCAATACGATAGTTGAGTTATTTTTATAAATACTGTAATTTTGGCCAAAGATGTTAATTATTACAAACATATCAGAAACGATATTTATAAAAAATACACAAGGGAGTTTGAATTTACGCACAGACACTGAAAACATTCTGGTTTATATAATACATGTTATGACATGTTTGCGTTTCTGCTTTGTCGTAAACAAATTTTTTGTTTATATTTGTTTTTATCATGTTCATTTATCCTCTTGTTATGTTTGTTATTATTTGTTTTTACTTGATCACCCGACGACTTTAATCCAAGTCGAAACGTCCTGCGCTCTTCACAGAAAATAGAAATATTACTCATCCATAAACGGCCGTAAGTTTTTAATTATTTATTTAATTAATTGTATAATGGACGTTAATAGTAGAATAATTTCTTCCATTCCATTATGAACACACACATTTTGTGGTCAGAATGAAATTAATTTTTTTCAAAGTTTTCCATTTCTTGGTTATTCTCCAATGTTATTGAACATCGTAAAATTGCTTGAGACAGCATAGACGAGACAGAACGCACGTTTTTAATTAAGACAGTCACACGTTTTTCGTGGAAGCCCTGCGCCGGTACATTGTTATTGAGTTCGTATATTAAAGACTTCATTAAGAGTTGCGGGTAGCGGAGGAATATTTCTATGTAGCTATCAACTAACAAGTTTCTTCGATTTGAGGTTGCAAAATTTATGATAAACCCAAGAAAAATTATTTTTTCTTATTATTATTTCCATGCAAATAGATAATTTGTTCATGGTTTATTCTAAATGATTGATGCTATTACGAACATCACTCCTCTAATAATTGTATATATGTCAAACTTAGAGATGTTTAGTTACACAGCTAGAATAAGGTCAGTTTCCGACATGACACTTGGTGGGATCAGTTGGTTATTTATGAATATAAGACACGAAACTTGTTTATCCACGTCGTAACAATGAATTACAGAGAAACGACTTTTTCAATTGTTAAAATAAAAGCAAGATCTGTACCCAATAATGGGTAGTTTGCAAAACGAGTTGATTGCGGTTCACTCCATTGTCTGGGGCAAGAAGTGAACTCTACATAATTAAAAGTTCTTACAACGAGCAGAAACCATAGGAAAAGAATACTTTTTGTCATATTATTTTTTATTTGTTGTATTTGTAAATGGAATATGTAGAGTGGTATTGAAGCTTATCTACATGGAGCGATAGGAGGTAGGAGTCGGGTGGTAGGTCATTGTTAGGGGTTAATAAGTAGAAGTGGTTAGTTATTGATACTAGGAGGAGCTGGATAGAGGAAGAAAGCTTGGCTTTTCAGAAGTCACAGCTATATGAACTGGGACATTAATGTCAAAAGTTACAAATTTTCTGGCCCCATCGGGAATCGAACCCGGGATGACTTGTGGGAAGCGACAACACTACCACTTTCGCCACCGGTGGGGCTTTGTGTCATAGGTTAAGTAGGGAAGAAACAAATCTAATACGATTTCAATACGTATTTTCAGTAAATTCAGGGACATGTATAATGTGATATAAATATCGTGTTTCTTTTACAGGGAAGTGCTGCTATTTTGCAATGTGTCTTTACCAAGTAAATCACTTCATTGCAAGAAAATTACATCACTTGTTCTTCAGAATTTAGATGTCAGATACCTGAGGGAATTTTTTTTAATGCTAATTAAATGCATTTGCAACAAATTATTTGATTTCTTCTAATACCAAACAATGAAACAATCTAGAAAACACTATTGTGCTTTGTGCATGCCCCTCCTCCACAAAAATTTGAGATGACACCACTGGCTGGTGTTAACATTGAGAAGATCGATAGTATCTAGGATTCAAATAATTTAAACCATCGGTAAAATTCACCTTCGACGATTTGTTAAATTTATTTGTTTGCTCCTTCACTACATATTTTACTAGGAGTGAATATCTTTTTGCATCGGAGAGGACGAAGCTTATGCTTCAGTAGAGGCACAACTTCGTATTTTCGTCGACGAAATATCGGAAAGGACATAAACCGGAGAAAGAATCTTTTTTATTTATGGCCTTGGAAATAAAACCGAAACATAAGATGGAACGTAGGGAAAACAGCTTCATGACATGTTTAGGAGAAAAGGCCTCCATTTTCTACCTATCGTCAGACGGTAGTTCTCCGCCCTTAACATACTGACGGATCAAGTGTGCGCCAACAGATCCAATACTCGTGGGCAGCACGGGGCGCGGAATTCGCGCGACTTAGCGAGAGGGTGGCTGGGTTCGGGCGTGGCGGGGAAGGGGCTGGGTAGCGCTGCACGCCGACGTAGACTCGGTCGATGGTGGCAGCGGGCGGCGCATCCGGATCCCCCTGCAACCCCCTCTGCACCCCAATCGTTCCGACCTCCACGGTTCGCGAGCGATGAGTGGTGAAGTGGTCTGCGAGGGGAGGGACGAGAAGCTCCATGGTCGGAGGCATTTTGCCATGTCAGGACAAACACGAGTATCGAATGCTCAATGCGTGGATAAAGTAGTACTTTTTAAATAACTTATAACCATTTTTTTAAAAACTATTTTCTTGCATGATTGTGTTGTCTTATGATTCATACTAATTTAGTTTTATGTGTACTCAACTTTGGCACGATTGTGTACATTAATTCTGTAGTCCCATCCTGGCCTGGGTTTTTCTCCGTTTTTCCTTCGGGTAGAGGCGGATTTCTTATACAGGTTCTCTAGGCTTTGTCTAGGGGCGTGTTTATTGTAACAATACATCGTGAATTTTAGTGTTATTTCAATTCTTATGATTTTTAAACACTATACTCAGAATAGTCTATAGTTCGATAATAATTTGTACATGTAAATGTTTTGCGTTAAATTACAAACATATTGACATTCTATTAGATTTATAACTCGCAGCTAACTTTTTATCTTATCTAGGAATTTTTGCTGAAATTTTTTAATTCGCCTCTGTCTTAGGGCCCTTGATCGGAATTGATGGGATGGTCCCTTGCTTGCTTCCGGAGAGTAAATTAGTTTATTGTTCTCCACGTGTTCATACACAGTTTGTACTGTTTTGTTTGGCAATGAATTTATTATTATTATCATTATCATTGTGTAATGAGCGTTAAGTTGTCTTCAAAATAATGTAGCAAAACCTCTTTAGTCCGGCACTCTGTAATCTGGAATGTTATTCTACAAACTGACATTTTCAGCAATGAGCGTTGATTAAAGAAGTTTTTTATGTTCAATTTTTTTTTTAACTTTGTCTTAATTCGTGACGATTACTTCCATTAAAATGCCTGTAAATATGTATATGTATTAACCCTTCTTCATTCATTATGAATCCCCGTTTTTAGAAGATAGCCCCGATAGAAGAGGTTCAACTCCACTTATGTTCCAAGTTACTCAAATCTGTGAGAAGTATAATTGTTTCCTTTATTTTTATACTATTCAATCCCAACATAAATTATAATGAAGATAACTCGACTTAATTTGCGCGTACTTCTTCCGTGTACCTGCACGTCGAGAAGATCGGTCAGGTAACAATGCTGACCCGGGTTCGATTCCTGATCGTCGCCATTTTTATCTGACCGGAAGGTATCACATGATTTAATACCCAAAAAATGGTGCCACCTTCTCAAGAGTCTATAAAACATAGGACCTACTCTCCTAGGTCCAGTAAGAGAGGATTGGTTAACCTTTGATCTACGTTATTTTGAGCATTTTTCGTTCACGCACCACTTGATTTGACTCTGTAATGAAATATATTGGAAACTGGCTAAGCCATTACTTCACTCCCGCCAGGTTTTGAATTTAATACGTAAATAATCGTCGTTGATATCTGCTGAAGACTAGCTGACCCGACAGACGTTGTCCTGACCAAATATCCGTAAATTTGTTTGCGATAATTTTGTGAATTTGTGAAAAGCTATTTTAAATGTGTAAACAAAGTAAAAAAGAGGAAAAACGTATTTCCGAGTGATCCTTGTATCTGTTAATTATTGTGGCCATGAATATTCAATTTGTCACTCCAAAGCACACCGTATTTTGTAGATAAATCTGTAAATTTGTTTGAGATAAAACAACGAAACTTCATTCATTTCAATAAACGATTGCGAAGAACTTACAACAGATATAAGTATCACGATTAAACTGAAAAACTAAAATAACAAAACAAAAAAGAATGAGCCAAATATGTCAATTATGATCGAGAGTACTTACAAAAATTATAATTTTCGCCGACTTTCCTTTGTAATTGTCCCGAATTTGTTTTCTGAAAACTTTACCAGGACCATAAAGAACAAAACAAAAAATAATTACGCATGTCCATTTTTTGAATCGTCAGTTATGGTCTTGAGTTCACACAAAAATACCATTTAAAAAAAGCACTTTCGGTTTTTCCCAAATTTTCCGGGCAATTTTTTCAATTTTTCTTTCCTTGAAAACCTTATTACGAACATTTTATTAATTTGTCAAATCGGACCAGCCGTTATCAAGCGATGCGCTTACAAACGAACAGCATTTAATTTTTATTTATATAGATGTTTGTCATGTTCAATTGTCAAAGCAATTTGGAAATCTCTTAAATTACAGTGAACCTCACCGCCAGGTAAAATATTCAACATATAATTAATCTTCAGGTCTCGCAAGTTGAATGTTAATGGTACACTGGGCCGGGAGGCGAACGGGATGGTCCAGTTGGTAAGCGCATGAGCGCGTTAAGCTAATGGTCCCGAATTCGAATCTCGGTCCCGTCTCCCATTTTCATTCAACATAACATAATTAATCATTAATCTGTCAAAGCGATTGTGAATCAAATGAGAAATTGAAGAATATAAACATAGAAGCAGACTGTCTGACAATTAATCCTACTATGAGTTAATTAGTACTTATCAGAAAAATGAGGACAGTATGGAATATGTTCGCCGAGAATCTACAATGTTAATTCAACGTTATGTTCATAATATTTTTCTAAATATTTGGTTAATAGTACTATTTGTAAAATTAATTAATATTTATAATCTGAAATTTTAGTGACAGTTTTGTCAGCATGAAACAATTATTTCGAGATATTCGTTATTTCTATTTCACGCTCAATGATCATGATTTGATGTTGGTTTTTTTCTACTACTAGCAGTGTAATTTACCTCAGAGAATTAGTAATTCAGAGAATTAGTTTTCTATATTCTAGAAAATTCGCGAGGAGATTGGAAACGATTTAATTGAAAAATTAAACGGAATGAAATATTTCTAATGATTTCAATTAATGATTGCAATTAATGTTAATGAAAAACACTTCACGGAACACTGCGTAGGAGGTAATTGAAGTTCTCCCCGTGAGCGTGGTGGTTGGATACAAAACGAACACTGTTCACAATGAACAGTATTACATGTATTTGCATAAAATTTAATGTTAATGAGAGAGCAATAAGTTAAATTCTATAAGAGACCTTTTAAACTTTTCCAATCTCCTTGTATTTAAAGTCACCACTTTCAACTATTAATGTTACGAATGTGAGCACATCCATTATAACGAAGTTGCAAGAACTGGTTTTCAAAAACTTCACCCAACAGATACAGACTTGAGTGAATGTTTGTTTCACCATATTTTGTTTGAAGATGAGGGTCACCTAGAAAGTTTCATTAAATTCTTCGAAATTTTCAAGAAATACTGTTCTTATTACAAACCATATTGTGTTTCATGGAAATCTTTCAAACGTAGTTCGAAGATACTTTCCTGTTATAAAACAAAAATGGTTTAAATAAGCTTATATAAAAATGACGCAAACAAAACCTGTTTGATATTTCATGTATCTTTGTTAGAAAAACTTAAGAAATTTTAGCTGGTCGACTTGGTCTAGATAAATGTTCCGAAAACGAGAATTGTAAACAACTTGAGTTTTTTAAGAAACCTTAAAAATTTCCACAGTACGTGTTTTGAATTAAGAGGCAATTTGAGAAGGTTTCTTCTTGTGTTGTGTATTATTTATTATTATTCCATCTCTCTCCTTTTTTTACCCGGTTCTTAAGGATTCATTGTCCAACTAGCACTCTCATTTCCTTGCAATCTATATTACTAAAAGTGAAGTCTTCCGAATGTCTTTAATATCGAAATTGAGTATTCAATTTCAAAACTATTTCCTGGCATGCTTATGTTGTCTTATTATTCATACAAGTTTAGTTTTATTTGTACTTAACCCTGGCACGGTTGTGTACATTAGTTCCATAACCTCATTTTGGCCTGGGTTTTCTTAGGTTTCTTTCCTCCGGGTGGAGGCGGATTTTTTATACAGGCGCTCTAGGTTCTTGTATAGGGGCAGCGTCTGTTGAAATAATTAATACAGAATTTAGTATTATTTTAATACTTACGATTTATAAACAATATTTTTCAAATAATCTAGAGTTTGATTAGAATGCGTACTTCTGAAATAACTTTTCCGGGTTGTATTAAATACAAATTTGTTGGTATGTTGTTGATTATATAACAGGTAGCTAACTATTTTTGTTCTTATGATAGGAGTGTGCTGAAATGTCAAATCTGCCTCTGCCTTACGACTCTTGATCGTAATTGATGGGATGGTCTCTTGCTTGCTTTGGAAGGGTAAATCAGTTTGTACTGCTTTTATGACAATAAATTTATTTAGTAAAGTATAGTCAATAAATTAATCTACAATTTTGAAAGGTTCTTCTTAAGGATCGTTACAAGTAACGTGCAAAGTATGGTTCATATAGATGGAACACAGGAATGATAAGAAGAAGAAAGGAAATAGAACTCTGTTGCTGTCTAGTAGACATTGCACTCTCTAGATAGTGATACTTTTTTTCATGTCAGTAGTTCCTATTCAGTTCGACGTTGAACATTTTGTTGGTCGGGTTTTATCATCAATACGTTGCAGTAAGGATTTTCGAATCTCACTCATTTATTGTAACATTATTCTTGGGATGAAATATGAAGAATAGTATTTGAGGATCCACGCTAAGCTGGCATGATTTTCTTCTTCTTCAAATTATCATTTTTAAACCAGCATTGACGCCCCCCCCCCCAAAAAAAAAATAGATTACGCTTCTGAATTTTATAACTTTTCTTTGCCAATAGCTTTTACACTATTCTGAACTTTCACACTCTGATACGAATTTCGAAGCCGATGAGTTTTCGTCCAATATTAATTATTTCAAGCGCTTTCTCTTGATAGAGCACTTGAGGCATTCAATCGAGTGAATTAAAATGCAAATTTGTTTTGATTTTAGTTTTATTCACATTAATAATGTCTACCTTTTGGCTACACGGAAGTCAGTCAACGAAATCAAACGTACAAGTGCTTCAGGGTCTCCTTGAGTAGAAACAAGGAAAGACTCAAGGTAAAGCGGGTTGCATTCACGCGCCTGAACGTTTGTGTGGTTGCCCACTCGAGCATGAATAGTATTTGAGTCTTTCCTCTGTATTGCAATCAATTGTACAAATAAGAGATTGGCAACGTTTTTCATGTGGTTCATTTATTAATTTTTTTCACATAAAATTCCGTATTATCTATACGAAAACGAATGTATTAAACGCATACTATTTTTTACAAAGTTGCAACTTATACGGTATATTTCTTTAGAAAAAAAATTCTTCCACTAATTCCTTCAAGCCGATTTTTCCGTGTTTCTTTTTTTGCATTTTTTCACATTTGAAGAATTTTTTTAATCCTTGAAGGAATGTGGTGAAAAATTATTTGGAGTGACAGGTTTAGGATATATTCCCCCCTGGATACTCGGCGTTAAACTCTGTGAAGATAATTTTAAAAATCTTTTGATAAAACTTTATCAACTCTCTTATTTTTGTACCATCTTTGTGGAGTTCACAGCTGTTGGTTATGGGCTAGTAATGCCACACTACAAACCTTATTGCACAGCAGTTTGGAACATACATACTCATTTTTTGTCATTTCGGAAGGTATTGTCCATATTTTTCTCTTTTATTCCTTTATTCGTCGTACCAATACAATTTTAATAGAAAGTGAAGTATTCTTCTCCTTCGACGTTGTCTTGTCGAAGCGAAAGGGAAAATCCCTGCAGTGCGGCTCGTCCGTCGGGGAGGGGGGAGGGAGGGAGTTAAGTCCCCGAAACGGCGCGCGCGCAGGTGGGTGGGCGGACGCGCGCTTTCACAGAAGCTCTCGTGCTTCGAGAGACTAAGCTGCGGCGACGTACGAGTGAGGGTGGGAGAAAGGGGAAGAGGGAAAAAGGGGGGGATGAAGGATGTAGAGGAAGAGAGGAATGAAGCATCGCTCGGCTGCCAACACATGCGAATGCACCTGACGCTCACAAACTACGGAACGATGACATCCAGTTCATGGGCGTGGCGACGGCATGAGAGGATGTCGGTGCCCGGAAATATGTGAACTGAATGTCATTTTAAATATATGTTGGACTGCATAAATAAATTTGAGTGTTGTGGAAGAAATAATTTCAAAATTATTTTGCAGCTTAAGAAATAAAAAAATTAGCAAAATAAATTCCTTTATTTATGTAAACTATGTAATGAAGATAAATAACTTACGAGTCGATACGTTGAATATTTTAAACATCGTAGAATTAATTTATTTATGTATTTATCTTAATTATGAAAATAAATTAATTTTACTATTTGCAGTAAAAATATGAAATAAGTATACGTAATAGTAGTTCGCAAAATGACAAACAAGTCCATGATCTTCACCAGTAAAATACTTTGTTTCATCTTTTATTCAGAAATGTTTATAAAGATTTGGAAAAACCACTCAGAAAACACAAAATTCGCCAAATTTACCGTAACGTTTCAAAAGTGAAAGAACATTAGATTCGTGTTCAACACCCCAGTATGTCCTGGTTCGTACCCGAATAGTTTAGATGTGGCGGTGATTAGGGAAATCTATTCACGACTGATTTTGGAAAATGTCCCGCGTCCGGTACCCCAAACAACATTTCATGTGTCTTGAAATAGGGGAAGTGCGGGAAAGACGGGGTACCGGTCTTATAAGGCGAACTAATTCACCAATCGAATCACGCCGCGCCGCCATGATAGCTACTAGAAGGCGAAGTGACTGGGCGGCTTGCTTCATTCTTTTCCGAAAAAAATATTTATTTTTGACAGTTCGCTACTCATTCCTTCATCGCAGTTAAATTGTGTCCCTTACTTAAATAACAACAATTGAGTTGTAAGTTATTCCCGTGTGAGATGTTGAGTGGCAAGTTATTCCCGTTTGTCAATGATTACGTCAACAGGCGATCTCTTGTTTATCTCTGTAATGCGTACTGTTATTTTTAAATATTTCTTTTAGATTGAAATAGGCATGAGGGGGCAAGATGGAATGGAGTGAAAGAGATGTAAAGATCTGAAAAAACTGAAAAAAAACTGGTTAAAAAATGGTTAAAAACTGGTTAAAAGACGAGAGTTACCTAAACCAAAAATGTAGCAAAGACCAGATCGTCAAGAGAGGACAGCTACAGTGATGTTGAAAATACTCCGTTTGTACTGTGATGGTCGTTACCTGGACTCAAACGAAGGATGGGTTGCTTTCTCTGCATGCGGGAAATGGGCTCACTGCAGCTGTGCTGGACTAGAGGATGAGGATGAAGATACCCTATGGGACAAGATGAGGGAGATGGGGCCTTTCATACATTTTGATTTTTTATAATTTAATTACAATACAAAAGTTCCTAAAAAGACTTAATTACCAAAGACTGATTACCAAAGATGATTAAAAATAAACCACATCTTATGAAGGAAACATTGTCAGATTTATTACTCTTCAAACGTTAAGTACCCCATCTTGCCTCGCCACCCTCATACCTTCATGTTTGTGGAATACACGAATAATTATTCTACATCTTGTTCATTTGCTGTAACAGTCAGACTTAAAAATGATCACTCGTCTCAGAATGTCATTTTTGACCCGAAGCTAATCTACATGAATGAAAGTTTCTAACGAGTCCTCTGAAAATATCTTGCTATTTAAGTTTTTCTCATTTATCATTATATTCAATTAATATGACATGCATTTTATTTATTTCAATTCATATAACATGCATATAAATTAATTACATGCATGCCCCAGAAACTTTACACGAGTGGTGCTCAGAGTTGCTTAGCTCTTATTATATTATTGTTGGAATATTGATGCAAAGTAATAATAACCGTACAAATATTATAAAATAAAAAATAATATATACTAGAAAACAAAAAATAACACTGATTCTTCTCTCCTTTTTACACATAAAATACTTACTTTTTACATACTTACAAAGCTGTAGCATGCCATTAACTGGGCGTATTATAAGATAAAGCATTTTTTTTTTAGAGGTTTGGTTTTTAAATTGGCAACACTGTTTCTAGTGATTGTCAATTGACAGTTGATTTGTGGTCAGTACATTTTGCCATTTCACCATGAATAGACTTACGCCAAAACAACGCTTGCAATTCGTGCAAATTTATTTTGAGAATCATGGTTCAGTTCGCCAAACTTACCGTGCGCTACGTCCATTTTACGAGCTACGTCAATTTTTTCGACATTAACGTCCATCCGAGCAAGTTATTCGGAAAACCATGGATCGTTTTCGCATCACCCACATTCTACTTGATAGTACGCATCCACAAACACGCCATAGAGTGCGCACAGAAGAAGTTAATGCTGCTGTGGAGCGTAATGTTGAGGAGGACGCGAATGAGTCTATTCGCCATCGTGCACAGCGATTACAGCTGTGCCCATCCACTTTGTGGAAGATTTTGCGAAAAGATCTTGGCTTACGAGCTTACAAGATCCAGCTTGTGCAAGAGTTGAAACCGCGTGACCATTATGCGCGCCGTACGTTCGGTCAATGGGCCGAAAACAATATTCAGCTTGATCCTCGTTTTCAACGCAAAATTTTGTTCAGCGATGAGGCTCACTTTTGGTTGAACGGCTACGTCAATAAGCAGAATTGCGGAATTGGGAGTGGAGAAAACCCAGAAGCCTTTGTTTTGACGCCCTTACAACCATTAAAAATCACTGTTAGGTGTGCTTTATGCGGAGATGGAATCATTGGCCCATATTTCTTTAAAGATGATGACGGCCAGAATGTTACCGTCAATGGAGAGCGCTATAGAGCCGTGATTGCTGACTTCTTTGTTCCTCAGTAGAATGGTATTGATGTGGCAGAGCTTTGGTTTCAACAAGATGGCGCAACATGCCACACAGCGCGCGACACCATCAATTTATTGCGGGAAACATTCGATGAGCGCATAATTTCGCGTAATGGACCTGTGAACTGGCCTCCGCGATCGTGTGATCTCACACCTATGGATTATTTTCTTTGGGGATATGTGAAGTCACTAGTTTACGCCGATTAACCACAGACGTTGGACCACTTGGAAGTCAACATTCGCCGCGTTATTACCGATATACGGCCCCAGTTGCTCGATAAAATGGTCAAAAATTGGGCTTCCCGATTGCGCTTCATGCGAGCCAGCCGTGGTGTCCATATGCCCGAAATCATGTTTAAATACTAATGGCATAAAATTATCTTTTAAATAAAGCCAACAAAATGGCCATTAACATTATTTTTACGTGTTTTATTTCACTTTAAATTTGTATATCTCTAAAAAAACACCCTTTATTTATAATGTTGAACGATATTAACTAATGAAACTGCTTCTGGTGAACTAATTGCTATATCATTTCAGAAAATACTATTCCCAACCCAGTGCTCCGAAAATAACTTGAAAAGGAAATGAGCACACGTTGTGACTATGGTAATTATGAAATTTGTAAATAAATTGCCTCATTAGTTTGTATATTAATTAGACCTGTGTTGGAATTCAATATGGAATTTAACAGAACTGTATTAATACTTTGTATTTTCCTCAAAAACTGATTTCGTTGCTACAAGTTGTTAAAACCAGGAATGTATCCGAAAATGTGTTGTGTTATCAAGGTAGATGGCTCAATATAATATGCCGCAAACCAATCTCGTGCTCGCTAATTTATAGTTAGTGTTTTCTGTAAC
Source organism: Laupala kohalensis (assembly GCA_002313205.1). Lineage (NCBI taxonomy): Eukaryota > Metazoa > Arthropoda > Insecta > Orthoptera > Trigonidiidae > Laupala > Laupala kohalensis. Next base: position 308,179 of record NNCF01126378.1, on the reverse strand, counting down.
AGTGCCATATATAGAGTCCGCCAAAAAAGGTATACTCTCTTTGTTAACTTTCAGTCAGGTGAAAATTGCGACGAGCCGGGAATCGAACCCGGGACTCCTGCTTTGATCACAGGGGTGTTAACCCGTTCGCCTTCCACAACTTAACACCATTTCCACCCAGACCTGATGACCTGATACACATCCCTGACAGGAGATAAGTGAACCAGGCGGCACACAATGCTGTGCGCGTTTAAGTACCGGTTTCACACGTACCTACGTGTTAAGGTTCGTCATGCATATATTTTTTCCGTGTGCCCTACATGTGGAGAAGATATGTGATAACTTTCGGTCAGGTGAACAATGAGCAATGAACCCTACGTTGTGGGAACGTGAATATTGTGAAGGATCGTGACTTGAACCCGGGACTTCCTACTCTGGCCGCGGGTGTGCTGTCCACTACACCACCCTTCTCGGCTTCCGAAGCCCGTACGCCATTTCCTTTGGTACTCGGAATTTAAAAGTTAAATCTGTAAATATCTGATAGTAGAATCATCAGTGGCGCACACAAAAAATCTTCCCTCACCATGAATGATGGTGTAGTGATAACTTCTTCGCGCCTAGCACAGCACTGCAGAGCTGCTCGCTCAAAATAGGGAAGTTTTCAGCTCGGATTTCCCTACACCTGCGAATGCGTTGGGTGTACTGAGTTACCCAAACACCCAACATCTACCCTTCCCTATTCCCTCGTCCAAATCATACATACCATTATACCTTTACAGAATGTTAAGAAATCGTATTCACAAAAAATACAGTCCATGAAACAAACCTCAATCTTGTATAAAGTTCCTTATTAAATTAAAAGAGACGTGCGCATGGGTGAAGGCGGTAAAGGCATTTTAGTAAAATTTTATTTAGCTGGGTATATGTAGACAGTTAGTGATCTTGTATTTGGAACATTGCTCTGTTTTGTCTCAGTGTTGAAAATGATTTTTAAATTATTAAAATTTCTTTTTAGTGTTTGCTGAGACTCTTTTTTTGTAATAAAAAAGTATTTCTATTTTAAAAACTTTCAAAATATTTTTCTGAATACGTGTAAAATATCACATTATTTTTATTAAATTATTATTATTATTATTTTAACATGGAAAAACGAAATATAGCGTAAATCAATACCTCAAAACATACAAAATGTCCTAAACGCCTTCATACACTTTACACTACAATTTTTTGTGGTATTTTATCCATACGAAGGATTAAATGTACCAAATTATTTTTGTTGAATACAGTTTACATTAATGATATCACGAAATAAAATTAAAGATTCTAGTCAACACCTGTACAATTCTCACAAAATTACAACACATAACTCAAAAAATAATTAAATGTTGTATGTATTTCAAAAAAGAAACATTTTTATCATGAGAAAATAATTTGGCCTAGGAAGTCGAGTAGGAGAGAGAGGGTCACCATTTGCCCCTCGAATTGCCTAGGGATACCTCAACCGGCAGTGTGGCACTGTACATACATCATTCAGACAAAAGATCATACAAGACTGTTCAATACCAAGCCATTTACATTGATGACATTTTCGTTGAATCAATACATCAAAGAGAATCGAAGAAATTGTCTATAATTGTTTTGTAAACAAAGCGTTCGGAACGTCAGAGAATGATCTTCTTTTCCGGAACATTGATCGATGATTGTGTTCTTCTTTGATCACATACCATAAACAATGTTCCCAAATTCATTGGGTTGGTGAACTATGAGTCGCAAAATTATAGGGAAAATGTTCAGTCTCGTATGGAATACAGTTGGCGTTGAGTTAAAGCGTTAAAGCATACAACATAAATAATTATCTCTAAAACATTTGCTTCACGAGAAAAAAAAAGAAATTTCAAATATAATTCCATTCAAAAAGAGAAATAATTTTTTTCAATTGAAATCTTGCAATATGTGCTTTCAATAGAACAATTTTTTGAATAATGAAAGTACACTAAAAGTAGACATAAATTTCAGTTTTTAATTTAATTGTTGAGAAATAAATTTGGAGTAAAAAGTTCTCAATTTATAGTGTTACTTAAATATAATTCCAAAAATTGAATTTTCTAATCACTGCAAGTCATTAAAATCTGGAGGTCAACATATTTGACGATTCCAGCTTTTATCTTATATCAGCATTAATAATGTTTTCTTAACGTTAGATGTAAACTTTTTTTGGATATTCACATTTTCCGATTTCCTGGCATTAGCTTCACGAGAAACATTAAGCTTGTTTCTTAATTAACCGGAAATTTATTTCGCCAGGGAGTGCGTCGGGTTATTCTATCGTCCATGATAACATCCTACCCCACCCTGGCTGGGAGTCTTCTCCATCACATCTCAAGTTATAGTGATTAGAAGCGTTAAATTGAAGGTAACCATGGACATCCAAAATGTGATATAATATTTATAATTAAATTTTTTACCTCCACTGTATGGAGGGTATCATTTAATTTTCAATGTTAATTAATACACATTAAAAGTTATTTTGAGTTTTATTACGAGTGTCATGTTATTTTACAAGCAAGTAAAAATATATATTCTTTTCAGTAATCCTCAAATTGTGTTTTACTATTAACTGCACGTAAAATGGACTGTACACTAATTCATCCAACTGCCGTAAAGCAATAAAAAAAATCAACTTTGAAAATTCAATTAAAACTGATTACGAGAAATAATATAAGGAAACAATGCGAAGACCGGATTTCTGGTTTGGGCGCCTCGCTGAGATAAGTTGGAAAACTTCCAAAAGAGGCTGGCTGTGGGCCCACTTTTGCGTATTAAGTGTTTTGGCTCGAACGTAATTGTTTCGGAAGTTACGGAGTTTGAACAGTGACACCATAAATGTTTTAAGAGACAGATAATTTGTCGCAGTATTAAATTTGCTTGGTTTCGTATTCGTGCCTTCTGTTTTTGTCATTATACGCTCATTTACTAATTCATCTGCTCTTTTCAATCTCGATGTACGAATGCTTAGTTAGAATGAAAACTTTCTATTGACAATATTTTCGGCAACTACTATTAATTGTACTACTATCAACGTCCATTATATAATATAATAATAATTGTTGTTATAATTGTTATTACAATTGTTATGACTTGATCACCTGACGACGACTTTAATCCAAGTCGAAACGTTATGAGCCCTTCTTAGAAAACATAAATATTATTCGTCCATGAAAGGTCGTAAGTTATTAATTATTTATTTAATTCATTTAATTATCATAGTAATATTTTAATGTTACATACCAACTAAGTGTTTCGTAATGTAAAATGCAATACCGTTTGAAGTTAGCAACCATTATATTTCTTTATAATCCTTATAAAGTCAAACTCGCCCACAACAGGCCCCGAAGGTGCACATGGGGGTTGCAAAGGGTAGAGCTCCACAGTTTATTTGACCTCGGCAGGAGACATGGTCAGCACCTCTCTTCGGTCGGTTTGATCCCCATGATAGTCCCTGGTACTCATTCTACTTCAGGCTGAGTAGGTCTGAGGTGTGATGAGAAATCTCCACCTCACCGGGGATCGGGTTCCCAGCCGTCCAGCCAGCAGCTCAGCGCTCTACTCACTGAGCCACTCTTACTCCGTATATAATCCATATGCGTTATTAATTCCGTTAAATTGGCCTTGTGTTCTAATGTCCTCGATTTTCTCCTATGTTGTTATGTTTACGGTATCTGGAACATATACCTCTGAAATAATATTTCATGAAACCTCCCTTTTTTCTCTCCGTAGTTTCTTTGTGAAACCGAATTACCAGAGGAATTTTCACTCCCAAGAGCATGGCGTGATTGGGAGGAATTTCTCGCAGAGTAGATCGGGCGTCCTATTAACCCTGGCTTGTCCTACACACTGCGGGTGTCACGTGGAAAGGTCAGAACTTGTAAGGAATGATTGCTATCGTATTGCTTTCTTTTTAAAGCACGTTCTAAAGAAAGTCACTTTATCGCCAAGGATATTATCGAAGGTCAAGGTTCTCGCAAAACGGTGAGATTTTAATAGCGGCCAAACACTAAGAGCAGTGTTTTTCAGTGAAGAAATTCTTCGTCGTGGGGAGAAACAAAATATTGTTTCAGGGTGTAATTTCATTACGTCTTTGTGGAAATATTAAATAAATGTTACCAATCGAAAACATAATGAGCGCACGTCCATTAAAGGTCGTTAGTCTTTAATTATTTATTTAATTAGATTATATAATGGACGTTAATTGTAGTAGAATAATGAAAATTGTTAAATTATGACCGACCAGGGTCATGTTTATACAATAATTGACGCAATTTAATTTTCAATGAACAAACTATGAGAAAAACTATTGCATCCAACCGATTAAATAAATTCTTACAATTATATAATTTTTTTGTTTTGCTCTGAGTCTCAAAAATTTAAGTTTAAATTCAACAAGAAGTGTATCAAAATATCTCGCTCCGCTCGCTTTAAATATTATACATTTAAAAAAGTTAAAAGTCTGTATACATGTAATTTTTNTAGTATTATAACTCGCAGCTAACTTTTTATCTTATCTAGGAATTTTTGCTGAATTTTTTGAATCCGCCTCTGCCTTAGGGCCCTTGATCGGAATTGATGGGATGGTCCCTTGCTTGCTTCCGGAGAGTAAATTAGTTTTTTTTCCTCCACGTGGTCATACGCAGTCTGTACTGTTTTTTGACAATAAATTTATATCTAAATCAAAATGCACCCATAATCGTTAATTATACCTAAATATGCTTTTTTCGCCTCAATGTATATCGTTCTTGACAATTACAAAAAAGCAGGCGGAAGTTTCTACTAGTATGCCAGTGAAGACATTAAATATAATTGTTTAAATATTTGCTTCGGAAGAGAGTAAATTTTTAATATCTCGTCTGAAACTACTATACTAATAGAATTACTCGGCAATGCCCGTGATTTGAAAAGGAACTTAAAACACTCATTGCCGCACATTGCTTGTTTCCGGAGAATAACTTATTCATACCCCACACAGTCATACGCAGTTCGCAACTGCTTTTTTGACAAAGTTTATTTATTCAAAATTTTAAAACAATTCGCAAATAAAACAAAAAATAAAAATATTTTTTGAATTGTTAAACAAACATACAAAAACTTACATCAATGGTCAAAGAATAATTGGTACAGAGTTTATATTTTACCCTACAATTTGTATTAAAACACGTGTCAACGGTTCTCGATTTTTTCAGCTCATTTTGCCCGGTGATGCCCGGTGTTCTTACATAATATTTTAAATTCATATGTTACTTTCCACATTTCTCTGGTTTCATGATCTTTAATTTTTACATTTGTTAATTACAAGAATGAAGTACCTATTTTAAAAAGTTTTGAGTACTGTTTGCTAATATGTACGTAAATACGACTAATTGAAAACCCAGACACAAAAAACGTACACATTACTCAGAAATAAGCAAAGCTCATGGTTCATGTCTCTGAATTCTTTTATTTTCATTTAACTTTTAGGTTATGTACTTGGAAACAATATTCTTCAGTATATCTGTGTTTTTTCACAGCCTGTATTTTTTTTTCTGTGCTTCGGTCACATAGATCATTCATACAGTGTATTGTATGTCTCGTGTAACGCAATGGAACTCTGACGGACACATTAGTAAGCGAGTGAGGATTCACATTTAAGTTATCAGCCAATTTTAATTGATTTCTTCTCTTCATCAATAATTACCATACTTAGCATTTTAATTGCAATGGCTACTACGGAGTTTGAAATTTCAAACTTTTTACAATTTCCATTCAACAGACATCCCAAATAATTAACTTTTATTAGTATAGATTCTCCCTTGGCTAGAAATAGCGTGTATTATATACTAGCTTTTAAGTAGTAAAGAGTGAATATATCCGACATTATCAACAGTGAGACAAATGGTCTCAAAGCTTCAAAGAAGCGTTTATGTAAGCGTTGCTAGATTGCGATGCGATCGACGCTCTCGGTTATGCTGACTGAACAGTTAATGGAGCGAGGAATCCACTAGCCCGTGAGAGGGCTTTGATGTGTGCGTGCAGCGTGATGTGTCAAACCACCAGCTCAACGGTTGCTGACCAAGGCTTCGAAAACGTGTTTTAAACAAATATTAGGGGGGAAATCGCGAAATGAATAAATTGATTTTTATCTAACGAAAATGATCTTAGATGTACAGATTGAGGGAAGTCACGGAGATATATTTTCATTCTTATATGTCGCATGGAAAATGATTACGATTCTGCGTTTATGTAAAATACCTGTGATACATGTTGGTGTTTTTGGTCGAACATTAAAAAAAATGTTATAACGAAACCTTTATTAAGTATCTGACATTGTTATTTCCAATGCTTATTAGACGTAACTGAGATGGAAACAATATTTTTTCATGGGGCACTTCAGCGGAAGGGAAAATATTAATTTGGCGTTTCGCATATAAATTCGATGTAATATTCAGCATTCTATCAATGTTTAAATTAATATTATTCCTTAAATCCATGCTAGGTAGGTTTATTACAAAATGTCACATTGGAAGTATCATTTACTGAGAACAAGTTCATAAAAGAAATGTACACCAAAAATTTTCTTTTATTATTTAATCTTGCCGAGCGAGGGGCAGCTAAAAGAGTCAAAAGTGTTTGGAAATCTTTACTATGAGTTTACTGACTTCTGTGCAACGTGTACATTCTTTCTGTCTGGATTTTAAAATAATTTGCACGTACATATTAGTAACCAATATTCAAAACTTTATTTTTATATGTTAAAGTGTTACTTAATTTTTATAATTAACAAATATGAAAATTTAATAACACGGAAGTAGAGAAATATGGAAACTTGAATTTCGAATATTATATAAGAGACCGGGGCAACACAAGACAAAATTAGCTGAAAAATCGAAATATTTGAATATCCACTGTAGGGTAAAGTATATCAATTGAGTACCAATTTTTATTTGATCATTGATGTATTTTTTGCATGTTTGTTAATTTTTTTCTCGTGAATTGTTTCAAAATTTTTAAACGATGTGTACTTCTTGACCCCAATACTGAACCAGTAGATAACTTAACGAGTTTAGGTCTTAAAATAAAAATTAATTTGTATTCGCCGACGTTACGAAAAATATGAGGGATGTTAGCGGATGAATGCAAATAGTACGAATGGGACGATGTAGGTGGTGGAATAGAATTTAATATACGTATAAGCCCTGAGGAAGAATTTTTTTTTTCAAAATGTCGACGAATACAAACTAATTTTATTTTAAAGACCTAAACTCGTCAAATTATCTGCTGGTTTAAAATTTTGAATGTTCAGCAATGATTGTTTTAATTTTTTTCAAATTCCGGACAACGCCGGGTTAGTAACTACTAGTATCTTACACGCTAGTACTTGTTTTCAGTATAAACCTTTCTAAAAGGTTTCGGTGGTGAAACTCTCTTGCAGGGGAAACATTTGGAAATAACGGCAGTCATTTCCTCGAACTCTGAATCACGATGGAGTCGCGAATTCACAGGGAGATGAAGCTGGAGGTCCGAGAAATACTAACAAAGCACTGACTGACGTAACCAGTGGAAACAATGGAGGACAGAGGAGTTCGAAATGAAGAGACATTGCATTTCATGACCCCCTACTACAAGGGATGCTTTTGTCGAGACGGTTCTCCAACACGAGTTGATAACAGGGCGGACGCTGATTGGCCGAAAAGCAGAAGCGGCTTTGGAACGGCAGCGAGATACCACAAATGACTGCAAAAACCCTTTAACTGGCGACGCGGAAAGAAGCTTAATGGTCCTAAATACTATTCATTTAGTCCATTCACTGCGTTGAATGTTCCTGTCAGCGCGCGGAGGGAATGCATTTTTGTTCCGTTCTGTTTTGTAGATTTCTGTTCCGCTGACAAGATATTAATGGCTCTTATCAGCTCCAAGAGGCACATTAACTGCATTAAACGACGGAGAAGTATTCTGAAATCTACTTTCAGAGAAAAATTAATATTGGCAGAATAGTCTCTAATATTTCACATAGGAAAAGTATGAGTTTTACAACAAATGGCATTCAACCGTATTGAAAAACTATTGCACAACGTACGTGTAAAACAGGTTCGTAATATTTTAATAACAGTGGGTAATGTGATGTCTGAGTCAACTTATTATAGATTCGCTATAATGTGACTGTTCTCATAATAGGCAAGAATGAAAGAACAACTATTTGTTCCTCGTGAACTAGAAATCAAAATTATGTTTGTAAACAAGATTTAATATAAAAAACATGACTCATTGTCACTTGATAGGCATCAGACAGATTTTCCACTGGCAGCAAACATCACCTAGTGTCATAACCGCATTTTTCCCACTCGAAGCAAGATGAAGTTTATGAATAATGTTGTATTGTTAATTTATTTCAATTCTGTTTGTTTCAATATTGCGAACAGTTATTGAAAATAAATAGCTTATTGACCCTTTAACATTGAGCAATTTTAGAGAAAGATATTGTGATAATATATTTTCCGAAGTACTCCGTAGAAAATAAATCATCGGATCCTGAATATATCAGTTGTCGATGAAAAAATCGTATCTTGAGGAATGAAGTAAAAAGAGTTTCTGGAAACAATAGATAGTGTAACAAAGTTTCCCGAAAGGGATATCTTGGACTGGTGCCGTTCTATGTTACAAGTACAACAAGCACAATATGCTTTTTCTAAAAATTTATTCCATCTGTTGAGACGAAAATCAGATAAGTAATGAGAAAGGCTCTTACCTCACTTTCCTGAATCTAATATGTCCTTGACATCCGAAAGGAGAAAGTGTTGTGCATCTGTGAATGGTGATGCTTTTAGTGGAACATACACGCTTAAACTTCCCTACTACGCACAGACGTAATACACGCAAGTGACCCCGAAACCGTACAGGCTCTCACCCTGACCTTCGATCTGGAGAAGTGCCAAACACAAAACTTCTCTTTTCACTGCGGAAGTGGAGGAAAGACATGTCTGGAGCCAGTGCACCCACCGGAACTGTAGAAGCAAAAGCATGTCCAGCCGGTGGTCTGTGATAGCGAGACTGTCTGGCTACGATCCAAAGACCGCTGAACAATGAATCAAGGAGAGAACCTTGGGGCAGGCCAAAGTGGAATTACTTGACAAATTTTATGTGAAAGGGAAACAAGAGGACGAGAAACATAAGAAAGAAATTTATAAAACATGTAAACTTTACACACAGGAATAGAAATTATTTTCGACTATCGAGAAAAGGAATGGAATTATTAAGTGGTCATGGACACGGACGCCTATTTAAAAAAACGAAAATATCACGAAATAAATGTATTTGTAAAATAGCACCAGAAATGTGCAACACATATTATGGGAATGCCTAATTTATGGACCAGCGAGAAGTGATTATTTAGGAGAGTACTTAAAAATTGCTGTATTGAATACGTGTTTCAGTACGCTTTAATGACAAAATATGTGACTTTAGGAATATTGTAAAAACGAATTAAGAATTTACTTATTAATTTCCTTATCTTACGCACTTTTAATTTATTTTCCTTCATTTCTTCATTCCATTAATTAATTTATTGTTAATTATGTAAATATGTCAATGTGAGACACAAATAGAGCGGAAGAAAGAATATATTGAAATATCCGGTTTAGAACTTTTTTAAAGCAAGGTTTAAAAAAGGAAAAGACATTAAAAAAGTTTACTTGATAACCATAAAGAAATGAGTAGAAAACAAAAGTGCAGTAATAGACATACTTCTTTGTTAAACCAACAAAAAATGTTTATCACTCTTTATTAGTTTTTACCAGTTGAAAAATGGGACAAGTGAATTGAAACAAGACCCAGAAGAGTCAATTTATTTATTTTTGAAACTGAAGCCTTTTTCTAGGATCTGTCAAAAGCAGTCGCCGTTGTGGTATCAGAATATTCTTCTAAGTAGAGTAAACACGATAATGACGCGGATTGCGATCGACAAGAGGCCTTTTGCATAAGTAAATATCTTGGTAATAGTAAAGCTTCTCCCGTACCCAATCCTATTGACCTTGCTCTGGGCAACGGATCGGTTCCCAGGGAAAGAGTTGTCCAGCTCGAGGCATCGGTGGTTATTTGTCCTCTGCTAACGGGGAAACCCGTCCACCACGATCAAAGAACCTCGTCCGGGACTTCGACAGCCCCACCGTGTTGAGGGAAACCTTTCTAATAGCAGGGGTTGTACATTGTTCCGCCATCTCATATGCACCCTACAGAGGGGATATTCCAATCCCGATCCCAGACACCGCAGGGAAAAGGACGCCTCGGACAGATGTGAGACACTTTAAGTCCCAGCGGTTATGACATGAAACTCTCGAGGACCGATGCTTGTCCCGCAATATGGGGAGATAATTATTCCTCGGCTCTACTCTTTGCGAGTCGGGTAGCTGCCTTGTGAGCGAAACCCTTGCCAACGAAAAGGTCGTTCGGTGGACTACGAGGAACGACTGAAACCTAGCACGCCCCTTACCCAATCCTAGTTGAGCGGTTGGTTAAATGATCGGACGCTGGGCGTTCTTCTAAGAGGTAGGTCTAGCAAGCTTGAGTGTCACTCAGCACTTTAAACCGTGTACGCGGGGTAGGGTCGGTAGTCCTTAAGTGGACCCCAGACCAACTGCGCCCCTTAACGTGATTCGACCACGGACTGGATAGTGGTTTTCCCTCGCGAGGTCATAGACGTAAGTTCCGTTTTGGTGAACAGGATCGTTCCTCGGATACTGTTGTGTAGAAACTGTAGGAGGGTGAGCTAGGAGTGTCCTCATCCACCTGAGTGTTTACTGGATGGTCTGATTCCTAGGAATCGGGCAGGTGCTCTCTGTACTCTCCAGTTTGGTCACGTCTCACGATCACGGAAACCCGTTCAAGGCCCCGACAGTCCCACCTTTGAGAGGGAAACCTTTCTAATAGCAGGGGTTGCACACTATCGCGGGAATATTCGAATCCTGATCCCAGACACCGCTAGGAAGAGGAAGCCTCGGACAGACGCGAGACACTTAGTTCCGAGCTGTTACCCCATCAAACACTCGAGAAACGAGGGTGGTCCCACAATATGGGGAGATGATTATTCCTAAGCTCTACTCGCAGGTGGTGTAACCCCCTGGTGGACAAAGCCCTTGCTAATGGAGAGGTCGTGCGGTGGACCACTGGCCGAAAGACTGAGAACCTAGCACGCCCTGTACCCTATCCTGGATGGGTGACTGGTTAAAGGATCGCACGCTAGAGGTTCTTCTAAGTAGTAGGGCTAGCAAGCTTGAGTGTCACTTTAAACCGAGTAGGTAGGGTAGGGGGTGGTAGATCTCAGGTTGGCACCAGACAACAGACAGGACAACGGACCGGTTAGTGGTTTCCCCACCCGGGGTCATGGGTACGGGATGAAAGATTCCGATTCGGTGAGCAGGATCGTTGCTCAGCTACTGTAGTGTAGAAAAAGTACGAAGGCGAGCTAGGAGTGTCCTCATCCACCTGAGTGTTTACTGGGTTGCCCGAATCCTAAGAATCAGGTCAGTGCTCTCGGTCGTGTCAGTTTCCCCTCCTGTAGCCCAACATGTAAGAATAGGGGGTCAGTGGGAAAGAACTGATGGTGGTGTGATGGGGGCCACGGAGTCTAGTATCTATGATAAACTCTCGAAACAAGCACTACTGACTAATTTTATGAAATAGAATGGAATAGAGTATGGTTTGCAATATCACACAGGTACATGTTGATATTTAAAGAGGATAATTCAATATTATTTACGATATTAGAACACGACTAGTTTTTTTTAAACAATTACGCGGTCATACAGAATTGCAAATAATACCGCTTTTTCAATAAATGTATTTAAACTTGTTTCTAGCAGTTACGTACTGTTTCATGCCCTTGTTTCTTTCACAACACAATTTTTTTTCTCTCGAAAATCGCTTCCCTCCCACAAACGCTGCGCCGACGGGTCACCCAACTTGGAATATATTATTGTGTTTAGTTCCACGACTCGGTACTTTTGACCTATCCATACGCGGTTACCGATCATGCATAAATTTCTGACGCTATCACGCAGTTCATGTGAGGCTAACCAGATTCAACCCGGTTTATCCAGTTTGTCCTTTTCAACTCATTTTGGTCGGCAGTGAGGTAATCCCTCGATATTTAATCAATAGTTTGCGGTCAGGTTTAATTAACTAGGTCGATCGTTGCTGACGGCAAGGTCACACCATGTTTTGGTCTGTTACATGTTAAATACATAGCTCTTTGCAAGCTATTAATTTGATCAACGACAACTTAAAATCGCTAAATAAGAACTTTTTGGTATATAGTGATATATTTCAACACATATACTACTTCTACAGAAATTATTTATGAATTCTTCGTTAAAGAAGAATATAAAAGATGAAACCCATGACAAAGCCAATTAAGTAATATTTCTTGTCTCATTTTGTAAGTAACTGTGAATTGTGATGTTATATGTGGATATTAATATTTTAGTTGACAACATGAAGTATGTTAAATAGTAGTGGTAAGCAATAAATGTACCTTTTTCAGTGATAAAAACATTGTTTTTATAATTACATTTTACTTCATAAACTCTCAAATCATTTATATCGTTTTTATTTCCACGTATGTTATTCTGCGATTTTTTTGGTCTGTCCGATATTTAACATAAGCACACGTTCCCTCAGTTCTACCAACAAATAAAATTTCAATTTCATGAACGATTTTGTGAAAATTATTATAAAGTCAAGCTCTATAGAATGAAATTGAAATTCCAGGTTGATTTTATCCTTAATTTTCTCGCAACTTATATTATTTCATTATATCTCGAGGTTATTTTATTGCTTGTTTGTACGTACTGTTACCTATCGATACAAGAAAAAATATTCTGTAGAATACGGCATCACAAAAAAATATTGATGTCCAAATAATTTATGAAATATCAACATGTACACAAAAAATTGGATACCGCAATTGAAAATCTTATCCGGTGTAAGCAAGATGGGAATAAATCCGCGTCGTTCTTTGGCTCATCAATAAAAAGGAAGTGACGAGCATACTACATTACACTACCTCTGTAATTTTGTAGCGTAAATAGCGTTTGTAAATAATACAAAGATTAAGATTTGTATTTTACATTATTTCTTGCGTAAAGATACTGAATATTTCCGAAGTCATCGATTAAATATAAACCCAAAATCCTATAAAAACGTGACTTTTATTAAATATATTTTCGTCAAGAAAGATCTTCTTCCACTCAATTTTGAAGAATTTGCAAAACACCGAATTCCATTGCTGAAGACTTGTTAGAAATCACTTTGGGCACCGATCCAAATCGTAAACTGTGCTGTCGTGGAGATAAATGCGTATTTTCTCGGCGCAAAACGACTCTAACATCTTCATTATCTCTGCCTATATTACTTTTATTTTTTATGAGTAACCACCTGTAAACACGTCTGACTTGCGGAGTCTTGAAAATTTGAAAGTTATGGAGGATTGAGCTATGCATGCATCCTAGTATAGAACGACCCGTAACCCTATATGATATACGGGTTGCGTCGGTGAGCGGAATAAGGCGCTAACAATGATGCAGAGAAGCTTGAAGCTTACACCATTATCTGTATTAAAATTTAATACAATGGTTCCGGAACTTTAATACCCGCGGCTCCCTTCATTTTCAGGTACTTCAGCGTTACCCCTCAAAATAATTATTCATTTCTTAGAACAAAAAATGTAATGGTGTTTCTAAATAGATTAAGTGTCTTCACAAAATAGAATCTCAATAAACACTGATAGAGGTAAAGAATTAAACACACACAGATTAGTGAATTAAAATTACTATTTACAACATGCTGAGGCACAGGGTCCATGACAATATTTCGCGCCACCCCTGGGCGCCGCGGCGCACACTTATGGAATACCTGATATGCTTAAGTAATTTTAGTATATTCGTATTATTAATAATTGTCATTTAAAAGAAGTCAGCATGGCTGGGTGGGCAGAGCCCTGAGTTACAGACTGGTTGGCTTGGATTCGACCTCCGGTGGTGAGATTTTTTTCCTGACCCAGGCTTATTCAGTCTGTTTTAAAATAAGTACTGGGTGTACCCGGAAATTCAACCGGTCGGAACGAGATGCCAGCCACATCTTCTCCTAGTAAGAGCGGTGCTCCACCCTCCGTGAACCCTTTGGGCACATTGGAGACCCCTTCGACTTGTTGTCATTTATTAAATTACATATTACTGTTAGGTACCAAGGTCACATATAATGAATATCAACTACTTTAAACAAATATTATTTTTGCTTTATGATTTTTTAAAAATATTGAATGTTTTGTTAAGTAAAATATGCTCACAAATTCATAAAAATAATGAAATTCTGTGACAGAACTTACATTACCAGGTACACTTAGTTTTACTCTATTTATATGTATTTCAATTTAAGTAAACTGTGTGTTGGACTGCATAGACGAGGTCAACGTACGAGATGTATATTCCAAGTATCATATCGTAAAGAGACGGGAATTGTAAAATGTATTTTTTCCCCGTCTCTTAGGAATCTACAAATTGAAAGAAAGTATTTTTGATAAATGATACTTGAAACATGAGAAGTACAGAAAAAATAAGATAAATATATAAGCACAGAAAAATATACTATATTATTCATTACTGTAACTCGTTTTAGTGTAAGCATTCTTTTGAACCATTTCGTTTTTGTTGCAGACACTTCATGAACTGCCCTATTGAATCGTGTGGCTGCGATAATTATTCATATCGTCCGAAGTTCCCGGGAGGTCCAGCAGGGGATGCAAGGTAAAACATAAAACAGTTTTTGTCTTCATTCTCAGGAATAATTTTATATATAATGTATTAGATTAAAGTTTTTTCTTGTAAAAAATGTACGAATATTCAGTACATAAATTATCTAATTTTTTTTAAGGTGTGCCTGTTGGTTAAATAACCAATTGAACCGCGGTAAAATTATCGTTGTTGACCAATGTCTGCAGCAAGTTTTCTTGTGTTTAATACCCTTCACATTTCCACTCAACTTATCATTCGCCCTTCAGGTTATTCATGTGTCATTTAGTTGGGGGAAGAAACCTGGGTGGGCACTGTACTCTTTGGAGATACCCAGCAAACAAGGACAGAGATATCGTCTCCTCATGTTAATAGCATGACAACCCATGATAACCTTTGTATTAGAGATAACAAAGCACGAAGAAATATGTCTCTTAAAATCGTGTAAAATTTAAAAGATATGTGTATCATGCCATCATAAAGAGTTTTAGAAACTTAAATTCAATAAAATGTAAAACTCTTCCCTCAACAGAATTTGAATCACCTCTCCTCATAAAACTACTTTGTTACTTCACATGTTTCTTTTTTTTTAAGTTTGCAATTATCGGAGAATTCATTTTAAATATCATATGTTCTCAAATTGTTTAGAAGTTGTAATTTTTACTCCTGAATATTTCGCGTGTTCTAAAAGACCATAATAGCTAATTATAAGTTATGTTTCTGTTCCACGGAATATCAAGTTCAGAACGATGTCGACGGAATATATGATACAGATCGATGTTACACAAACAGACCTCCTGAGTGGGTTCGAAATGCCAACTTAAATTTGAATGTATTGTTGAGCGGAGTCAGTTACTATCTCACGGTTAGTTGGTCACGGCATCTAAAACACGACCGAGTGGCTGCTATCCTATGAAGTTAAAGACACGCAGTGGCCGAAAATTGTAAAATAAAAGACAAAATATTGTTTTAGAACATAAAATAATTCTCACCATTTTCTATTTTAGATCTTTACCATTCCCATATATTACGACTATCTCGTTATTCGTAGAAGAAGAAGAAGTGAGTAGATTTCTGTTATGAATCATTCATAATTACCGCTTTAAACTGTAAATTATCTCGTTAAAGTAAAAGCTATATTCATTCTGGAAAAAATGCAATGTGAGATTAAAATATATTGTTTGAAATGTACGACGCAGAAACCATTGGAAAAAATAAATTATCAATAAATAACTTGGTTATATTCTTGTTCACAATTTTAAAGCAATACGTAAAACATAAACAATTTTACAATTAGTTCCGATAAGTCTTCGAAACATTGGCACAAAATACGCATTAAGCAGCATACCTGCACTAAATCGAGAGCAAATCAAAATTTAGAGAAATCCATGACAACCTTTAAGATAGTGGCCAACACCACATTACGAGAGAAAATGAGCGATATGGCCAAGTCACATCATCGAATAATACAGATATGTTTAATTATTTAAGGAGCCGATGTTGAGAACATCATTATATTTATTTAGAGAAAAATTTGGAGATAAAAGTAAAAGAATTCTATTAAAATACAGCAACATAGGTTGATAATTGCGTAGGGTATTTAATTTTTTTAAAGTTGGTATTTGGAAAACAAACAACTCAACTATAACGCAAATCTTGAAAATAAAGCGACACTACTGTCTTCTATAAATTAAAAGAATCAGGTTATGAAACATAGAAAATTAAACTCACAAAAGAAATTCATGTATTTGAAGAAACAGTTTCGGCTTCAGCCTTCATCAGTCACGTAGACAAATGCATTAGCATTTCCATTACCTCACATTACCATATGACACTCTCGAAATGTTATCTATTCTGTTTATATTAAAAATAGCCATTATAACAATAATACATGAATTATAGTGTTTTAAAAATTCCGAATCATTCATTTCAACGTTTAAATTGAAACAATGTACTTAAAAAAGAACCTTGTGTGACTTGAAATATCTAGTTTCGAAATATCAGTTTTTTAAAATAACTTTCCAAAGTGTCCGGAGAGGGAAGAACAATTTCGTGATCTTTCTTTTTTACTGCAAATTTGTGACACGTTTGATAGTTTTTTATATCGATTCCATGCATGGGAATGTATTTAGAAACAATCCCACCAGAGGCTCTATTCATGAGAGCCCGTATAAATTTAAGATAAACAAAAATATTAGCACCATGGGGTCTAAACTTTATTAGTCGAGTTGATAGACAATAGTTTATTACTTCATTTAAAATTTTCAGGGCATTCAAAAAGTCAGTAGGTCACTCACACTACCTCACGCTGTCGTGAATAACTTTATCTGCCACTACTGAACTAAGGTGAAATAACTAATGTGGTTAACTTATTCATGGATACATTTTTAGCAAAAGTATAATTCTACACTTGATATCTCCTGAAATTGAGAATTTTGAAATTAATGGGTACGTATAAAATAAGGAAAAGTATTTAATCTTTTCTGAGCAACATGCAAGAGAAACTGAAAAGTGTGTCAATGCAAATAAGAAATACTGGGTCACATAAACTATCTGGTCATCTTGTGTTGATATCCATGCTGATCGCGAAGGTATTCACCCGCAGTGCGCCGGCTTCGCCCCTGTAACCTCGTAATCGACCCGTTGAAGTCTACATTTCGCAGAATCAGCACTTGAGTTCACTTGAAGGGAAATTTGTGGTTATGGTATGTATCTAAGTAGACTGCATGACAGCTTCTCCTCGACCTCTTTCCATGAATTAATTCTCTTCCGTTTCGTATAAAGTGCATTCCTTGACACATATAGAGGTGATACGTTGGTAGATACGAACCTGTGTTACTCTTTCCCTCTCTTGACACGGTACTCGCGAAGGTGGAATTAAATCACAAAAATATCTTAAATGGGCATAAATAGAGTAACATGTATGTATTGTGATTTAATCTTGAAAAAAAAAACATACCTCACCGGCCATTTAAATTAAGTATTTGCAATTGTAATTAATGCTTTAATCCATTTCTTCTTATGGAGAAAACAATTTCAAAAAACGACCAACTTTAAAAACACGAAAGCGATGAAAGTATACTTTGATTTGTAGTAAATTTTCCATATTATTTTTACCTCACTTTTATCTTCACGTAGCCGGATATTTGAGAAAGCTATTTCACTTTTTTCGAGGTGAGATGCATCAAACACGAAACCATTTCACTCGGCCGCCATGTTCTTGTGCCTTTGAAACGATTCAAGCGAGTTCTTGAATATTGTTTGAACTATATTACGAACTGGTTGATAGAAATTAAATCACGTTTTTGAATCAATACGAATGAAAGAAGAGAAAACAATTATACGTCTCAGTGCTTTGACTATCTTGGAGTGCTGGTCCCACCTTAATGGCGGGCGAGGTTGGAGTTGACACTAATGTTAGGTCGAAAAAAACTCCACTCAACGTCACGTGTTCACGTGTATGTTCCAGCAGTAGATTAATCAAAATATAGAACAGAATTGCGAACATGCTGTAGGTCATGCTAACGTGCAATACGTCTCAGTTGACAGAACTTCAAAAGGTTAAAAAACGTGAAAAATAGATGTTACCCCCTTCACGAATGAGTAATTTACCTATCGGAAAAGATAGTTACGTAGTAATTGACACACATTTTGTGACGGAACAAAAAGATTGTGATGAGTCGCGTTAAGAATTGGCATATTTGATCGCTACTAAAATTGTACTTACGATTACGACGTAAATCCTGCGGTAACGTAAAAGGTATCTATTTATTAGATTATGGAGTAAATAGTCTTAATTATATTTCGAAGAAATTCAATCTGAGAGTAGTATGATTATTGGAAAATTAGAAATCAAAACAAAATCAAAGAGAAATATGAACCTTTTAAAACCTTTTCGGAATCTCATCTTTGGTTCGAACTATTCTTTAGATGTCGATAAGAAACACATATTATAATCTGTGGATTGATTAACAAGCAATCGAGTAAATGGAAACTCTTGACTTGATCGAATAATTAGCGATTATATGCAAACTGTTTGCAAACAAGGTATTTCCCAAGTTAACCAGAAGTTGAAATGTAGGTTCAAAATCCCAGTGTCTGGTATTTGAAGTTCGTCCAAGTTTACGCTGTAATTGAAATGGCCTGATCAGTTGAGGTTACCTAGTACTTGGAGACCCTCTGTTTAGTCTATCGATCTTGGAGTAAAGGATTCTCAGCCAGAATTGACTTCATTTTTCATTAGGTTTCGTGACATTGAAGAGTTAATAACACTGGGACTTTTACTTTCCTGATACAGAACTCGTGTACCCCGCTGTGTCGCTCATGATGATATATGATAAGTTGTTGGCTATTTGTCTTCTCCATTAATATCTGGAATTCGGTATGTCTTACTCATGAGTAACATAGAAGTATTTAAAGAGGAAATATTACATTAATGGTTTATCTTTGAAGGATACATTCTCCCCGATAAAATTTATTGGAGAGAACGATCTGAAATATTCCAAATATCACTCTATCGCAGAGAGCAATATTAGACATTACCTTAATACTTGATGCAAAAGTAGAAAAATGTTGAACTTGAGGTAACGGTTAAATTTATGAGTGAATGTATTTTCTATTTAAAAAATTAAAGAAATCTACAAAAATAAATATTCTGGACTTACAGATTCTTTATAGCACAGAGGTGTGAAAGAAAGGAATGTGTTTGGAAATGATTTCGTATTTCCCAGATTTTATTTTACTTTATTTTTTCTATGAAGTCGTGAGAAAAAATTTCTTTCTATTTCCTTCCCGAATTAAATTAAAATAAATATTAATATATACACAATTTTTCTATAGAAACTTTACTTCTTAAGTAGTTCAGTTATAAAAATAATTACCAATCTTTCTTCGCCATGTATAAACTAATTCGAATGTTGTAGAGAGATTTCAAAGGTTAAGACGGGTTTTACCCGTTAGATAACAAATTAGTATAAACAATATGAAGTACGGTCGCGTCGTTCAAATAAGTTTGTTTCATCAGTTACAAGTGGGCGGAATAGTTTCGAAGGTAGAACCAGACTGACGAGCCATGTGGAGTCAGTATCCCGTCATTACGATATGAAACGATATGTACTTCATCCAATCGTGATAAAAAAGTAGGAAATTTTGTAAAATTAATACAACATTACGCTTAATATAAATTTCTGAATACTCTTTTTTTCTTCAACCTACTATTATTGATATAGATTTCTCATTCATCTTCAGATACCGTCGCAAAAATTTTTTAAGTAACATCAGATAATTTTAATGAAACCATAAAAGTATGTTGGGAAGAAAAAACGTTACAGTATGATATTTGATACTTCCCCTAAATATTATCATAACTCTGAAGTTATGTTCATAATTTTAATATCAAATTGTCATCTTTAAATATATGTAATTTAATGTTTTCATGGTAGAGACCCAATTATCACTTCTTTGATTTATATAAAATGTAGCAAAGAGGCTTATTATTTCATTTTTACTTTTCGAACATTCATTCAGATAGCAATATACAGTAAAGTATTTCAGAATAAAAACGCCTCTCATTACGTTAATAATTGTAGGTACGATTCATGTAAGGAAGGTCACATTAAATTTAAACGAGAATAAAGGGAGTTATAATGTATGTTTTGTTGTTGTCTCGTGAAATATGTGCTATTCTTCTCCTCCCAAGATGCCATGCGAGTTTTTTATGCATGTTTCTGAGACAAAATTTACTCGTAAAGAACTATTCCCCACATTTACACGATTAAATATTTTAGCTAAATATTTAACATAATTCATCGGAACATTTTATTATCTTGGTATTAATCTCATTGAATATTTTAAATACATGTAACGCATATCTATTTCAGAAATTGATGTACCCAAATCCGTACACTGACTTCCCGCGACTTAATTTGCGTCAGATTTTGAATTTTGTGCGTAAATATTCGTTCATGAACCTCCATTCACATCTATGATTTTTTAACTGAAGGACAAAATTTATTTGTCTTAATAATATAAAGTACAAACATACAACAAAGTATCCCAGTGTTTTCCTCAATATTTTTTTTGGATCAGTTTTCGTAACGTAGTCAAAAAACAAATATTTATCACATCCAATTGCCATAACTTATGATCTAACAACCCATCATAAACGAACTCAGACATGTAAACAGGCTGGCCAACAATAAACCTCAACGCGTGCTCATAGAGAACGAGGAGCATGAAGAATGACTCTTAGCGAAATGTTCGCTGTGAATCTGCACAAACGAATTTGAGGCTATTTTTATGTTTATTTAATAGTTTTGCAAATATTTCGGCATGAGAGTGCTTCTTCAGTGCTGTTCCAAGTATATGTTATTCGGTTGATCCTGGGTACAGACGATTTTGTGTTTACCCCTTGCAATAATTACAATTCCTCAAAAATGAAATAAAATGTGAGTGCGACACAATGTGACTTGCAAAATGAATACTAAAGCGGTTTATTCATCACTAACCCAAAAATCCCATAGTTTCATATCAACTATAGAAAATCTCGAGATTTAGATGGGGAGACCTTTCGAAATGTATTAAATTCGCTCAGGTTCAAACGTGTGAAGATATTGTGTTACGATAATACCCCCTCTTTTCCGTAGAATACATTGACGATCGCTTCTGCTTTGAATGTGCTCCAATGTAACGTAATCCGAACTAAGGTGTGAAGCAACAGGGAGTTCTCATGGCGAAGCAATCTACCGAAAGCGAATGGAAAAATACCGGATCGCGTTCTTCAGAGTCTATCACGGCGTGAATCACTTCTGCCGACTGACTCCCCTAGAATCCGCATATGGCCGACCCTAAGTAACTGCGCCGTTCGCCCACGCCGTCCCGCGCAGTTCGCCCGCCTCTCCTCTACTGTTTCGCTTTGTCACCTCCATCGTGGAAACCCGGTTCCGCTCCCTCCGTTGTCATCTCGTGGAAATGAGAAATAGGGAAAGAGGAACCGGGAACACAGTGGGTCAAAACAAATTTGCACCTGATTCTGCTAACATTTTTTTCCTCAGGATTTCAGACATCTTTAACCTTGAAGGAAATGTTTGCTCGTAATTGAAATTCTGCTTGATTCACATATTTTCTAAATGCTTTTAGTTTTTACAAAATACGTTTTACGAACCTGAAATTTTACAAAGAACTGAAGTACTATTGTCTAGAATTCAAGTTTCTAAAATACGTTATTTATTTTTATTATTATATTTTCTTATCTTATGAAGTTCATATACGGAACACACTGACTGACTCACCAGTGTATTAGAAATCTATCCTATTTCTGCTAGTCGTCCAAACTTTACACTTGACGCACACGTACACGTAACAGTCCAGTAGGCGATAAAATACCAAAATGAAAAACATCTTAATTTTAATTACCTTTGCTGAGGCAATAACGTTGTCCACATTAGAAAGCATTAGTTGAGATGTCGATGTTAAGACGCTGTTGACCCAAGTCACGTCAAGGTTTTATGGTTTACCGATAGTAAAGATAGCAATTGTAAAGCTAATTAGTCGGAGTCTTGGCACGGACGCAGCCCTTAAATAGGGGTCGTTAGTTTTCAGCACCCCAGCGAGCGCGAAAGCGATCATTCAATACTGTAGAATATGTTGAATAGCTAGATAAAGTGTAGGATATTTAAGAAGCAAAGAAAATGTATTTTCGTTCTTTTATTATTTCCCTCCAAATTATTTTACGATCTATTGAAACTACTGATAGCTTAAGGTGGGACCAGCACTCCAATTTAGTCAAGTATCTGAGATGTATAATAGTTTTCATTATTTTTAATGTTGAAAAAACATGATTTACTTTCCATCAATCAGTTAATATAGTACAAACAATATTCAGGAACTCTCTTGACTCGTTTAAAATGTCCAGGAGCATGCAAAAACATGGCGGTTGAGCAAAACTGTTTCGTGATTTATGCGTCTCACCGCGGAAAAAGTGAAATACCATTTTCCAATGTCCGGTGACCTACTACGGAAAAAATACGTGAAAAAGTGATAAAACGTCAAAATTACTACGTAAAATTTACTTTCGTAATTCAAAAGTAAGTCTTATTTTGAAAATAAGTGTTGTCTCCATAAGACGCAATGTATTTCACCATAATTTATAACTGCAATTATTTCATTTAAATGGCCGGTGACGTATGTTTTTTAAGATGAAATGATATTAATTACATGTTACTCTAATTATTTATGCCGATTTCAGACATTTTAGTGATTTAATTCTACCAACGCTATTACTACATTAAATTTGAGGATACACACACGTAATACTTGTAGATATGAAACACATATTTAAAACATTTACTTTTACACATTTAAAAGATTTGGTCCGCATAATGTATTGTAATTAAGTACATGATTCGTGCCGTGGGATAGTGAATGTTATAATTCTCTACACTGATGAAAATGACAAATGTATCTGTTAATGTATTAGTACACGTAACCGCAAAGTTGTCAAAGTCGAATCGGGATGATAAATTTTCCCCACACATGACAAGAATGTGACATGAAAGACGTCATTTGTTCGCGTTGAAAAAGGAACAGAAGAAGATTGAATAGAGTAGAAGTAAAAATAGAAGGTTGAACATTGTTGGAGATCAAATTTTCGGTTATATGGATAGGTTCAAATATGAGCAACCGACGATTTGGGTAGCTCTGTAATGAATGAATATCTTAAGCTACATTTTAATAGATAATCTATCATGAAATCTGTTTAAAAGTTGTTTAATTGAAATGTATTAGATGATTAGTGCTTTTGTTCGAATATAATTTCCAAATGTAAATTCATTCCTTTGCACATATTTAAATAAATCACTGAAACTTTATTTAAAGAGAGGGATTTCTTCTTGCCTTTTGTGTCATACTTACTGAAGGATAATTACGTAATACGTTTTTCATGACTTTTACGTCATAATTTGCAAACAAAACTTTTTTCTTGAAACGTGGATGAATCTAAAATTACAAATATTAAAAATGAAAAAGGGCGAACTTCAGAAGCCAGGTAAAATGTAGTTATTGCGGTTTGTGAACAGATCTGACAAAGCAAATCAAATTTGCATAAGTTTTTATTCAACTATTTTCTTTATTTGCATTCGTTATTACAGGTACGTTGATAATTTTCACTGGTGATTTTCACATGTTTTCTGAGTCTTATTTTATGAATGTAAGGAAAGTGAACTTGAGTCATTGATGACTGCATTGTGAGGAGCATTTCTATAAACAAAAATGCCGATTGAGAAGTGTCGTTTTCATGTGTTGATTTATGGCTTATCGAAGGCACAAAATTGGTCATACGTAGATATTATTTAAAATAGTTAATTCGACCTTCTTTGTTTTAAGCAGTTAGTTTTTTTAAAAACTCACATAAAAAAACACACGTAACATATTAAAATTCAATTTAGTGATAAATGCACAAATAAAAACACATGTCAAAAAAATTAAAATCATATTACAACTATAATAATTTTTTTTCGTACACTACGTTTTGTCTTTCTGTTAAAGACATCTTAAGGCGTGTTACGTCTGTACAATGAGTCATGTAGTTTCTCGAGTCATTGTACAGTAGTAACACCCCTGAAGATGTCTTGAACAGAAAGACAAAACGTAGTTTACAAAAAAAAAAAAATATTATAGTTGTAATATGATTTTAACAATTTTTTGACATGTTTTGTTTTTATTTGTGCATTTATCACAACAACGAATTTTAAAGTATGTAATGTGTGTTTTTTTATGTGAGGTTTAAAAAACGGAATAACAGCCTGCTTAAAAAAAAGGTCGAATTAACTATTTTAATTAAAATAGCAGACGGAAAAATTACATTAAATTATATTTCACTTCAAATGTAGTTGCTCCTAGAATCAACTCGAAATGTAAAGGAATATCGCCAACTAAAACATTCTTTAAACATTATGTTTACTCGAATATGTATGTTATTAAGAAAATAAATCTAAAATTTTAGGTTTCTCATAATCTCTATTTCGACTAAGAATGACGAACATTTTTTTACCTTATTGCACATGTCTTAGATTGTTCTATAATAACGGTGAATGTTTTCATTCTTCAGTTTTTTAAAGAATCCTTTTATCTTTGAAGCAACGTTTCGGTAGAGGATTCCTGAATCCATATGCTTACGATATCTCCCCAGAATTATGTGAGATACAATTTGCTTTCTCCTCATTTTCTCAGGACCTTGATTCATATTGTCTGTTTTTAAGTCGTTTCGAATTTGTCATGACAACTTTATAGAACTGAATTTAAACAGAGCATTTTTATTAACTTTCTCGTCATTATTCGGTTTTATTGAATCCGTTTTTAAACTCGAATGAGAACAATAACTGTATAGTCATGTAGCGTGTCGTTTAATGCAATATTTTGCTTTGAATACTTATATTTGGTTGAAAATAAACTGGATTGTTTTTAAATTCGTACGAATATTATTCAAATATACAATAATTAATAATAAATATTAATTGAAGTATTTTGGACCATTTTCTTGAAATATAACTTAGTATGTACATTTAAAATTATGTAATATTTCATTAATTATTGTATTTGCATTTCCTTCATTAGAGAACGAAAGCGTCAAATTCCTTCTCGTAGTATTTAATACTAGATAAATGTATCCAACGTCACTGGGAAGTATGAAATACTTCCCAGCTTTGAAGTTTTCACGCGATTTCACGAAGTTTGATCAACGGAATATCAGTTGATAAATGGAAGGAACTGGGATCAAGATAAGAAAACACGATCTTCTGTATTTATATGGAAATAACGTAATTACAAATGAGGAATCTTGTAGAATTTATAGTTTATTTTACAATAGAGTATGATTATTTGTTTGTATGGTGCTACCCATGATGTAGTGCACTGACCTGATAAATCTCGGATGTTTCTAGTAGAATTTACGTGGTAGGGAAAAGAGGGTTCGCGACAGGTTTTTTCGGGATACTTCCATTTCCCTTGTCTTTCGTTCCACCACAACATTTTGCCAATCACCCCTCATGGCGACACCCATGTCCAATGAACCGCTAGTACTCTTAGAGACTTTAAAGAAAAACGCGTGAGTATTTGTCCCGAAAACTGTGGTCTAGCGGTAGCGTCTTCGCGCTGAGCAGTATCATGGTCGTCGGTTCAAACCCTGCTCGAACGAACTATTTGAGGTTTTCAGATGAGGTTTTCCTCACCTACTCCAGATAAATGTTCGGTACGTTCCTCGACAGTTCAACATCTCTTCTTATTTCCAATCTCCAAGGGCGCCTTCTCGCGACCAACAAGTACAAATTTCAAATGGTGTACGGTCTCGCCTACGACGTTTCACATAATTCTACCGAGTTTTATTAATATCCATTTTTTTTTTTGGTGGGGTTTGACGGCTCATGTGAACATCAAAGGTCATTGGAGCCCTAAAAACTTGTACAGGTAGGGAAAATGCAGTTACGCACTAAGGAGAGCCAACATGACTCTCCCCGCGTGTGGGTCTCGCCGAATGACTCAGCCAAATCCACTAAAAACTCTCCTGAATTACAACATACCACAACATATCTCAAAACATACATCAAAACATTGAGGACAAAAAATGAGTGGGGGACAAAATATGAGGAAACTGAAAGATACCCTAGCTCTAATAGCGTCGGGATCGAAAAGAACAAGAGGTGGCCGAGGAAGATCAGANTGACCGAGGAAGGTCAGAAAAGAGAAAGGAAGGAGCCTCGCACAAGTAAGTGGAAGTAATGGCCAGACTCAGCTCGGGGTCCCGTGTTTGCCAAACACGTACTTACTAGATACAAGTCCCCTGGGGGGATATCTATTTCATGTTAATGATTTACACCGCGGACAAACATTCCGACATCCTATTATTCGTCTTTACATCTTCGATTTGTGATCTTATACTTAATTTTGCTGTCAACATATCGCACTTCGTTAAGTATGTTATTAATTTTATGTTATTCGAAAATTATTAGTATATTATTAGCAACATTATTAGTTTCCAAAAATTCACTTTTCTTGGGATTATAAATTTTGACGTACTCTTCTTTCATTACCTTCCAGCTACCTTATTCTCCTCATATGAGCGAGTAAACCGAGGTCAAGTTGTATTATGGTAACGGGTTTGGTAAACACACTTTTTGAGATCGATGGACTCCCATTTTGACGGTGTTTCATCTCAAGATCCCCCGATTTTTCAGTTACCGACATCTCTCTGACCGTCGGTAATAGTAATTATTCCAAAGCAGACTTTGAAACGAAAAGTCATAACATACTCTTTTCTTTAGCCTGCCACCATTATGTTGTAAAATAAAACGACACAATTTATAAAGTTTTATGGGAAGAAAGTGATTATATTCAAAGAAGGAAGAATGTGGGTCTAAACATTCTTGTAATTTACTTTTTCTCGGTAGCTTTATTACAAAATACGTAAAACAATTTCCAAATATTATGATTAGAAATATTATATTCCTAATGTTAGTGATGTAGAATTGTTTCAGGAATATAATATTGATAAATATTTATGTACCTATTGTATTGTGTGAGTAACAAGAGGTCAATCTAAAAATATACTAAAGCAAGAGTTCTGTAAACTTACACATAATTTTTCTAAACGTTTTGTTTATCATGAATTAATAATTTTTTATATTTTATAAAAAATAATGTACATTAAAAACTAGTTCGTCAAAAATCTCACTGAACAGATCCATTATCTTTTGACGAAGGATCATTACAGATGTTGCTCAAATTCTCAACATGATTCTGTCTTACGAACTGACAACAGAAGTAACAGGAAAAGCTCCAGTTCAACAGACACTTGAAAATCAAAAACAGTCGTCAGATGCTTACCCGTAAATGAAAACCGTTTTTTGGTTAATCGAGAGAGAAAACTTTCGATGACACTTTGAAATGAGCACTTGCTACGAGAGCAGCGAAATCTGCAATCGGGTGTCATTCGCGTTTGGCCTCCAGCGCACTCCTCTTGCTCAACTGTGCTTCAGCAGCGTCGGGTCGTGGGTGAAGGGTTGCAGGGGTGGAGGGGAGAGTTCGAGGGACGGGTGATGGTGGAGCAGCCCTGGCATCGATCGGCCGCACCCGCGGGCGGCGGTGGAGGCCACCGCCGGCGGCGGAAATTCCCGGGAGGAGAGTCGAGAGAGTTTCACCGCAAAGAGAAACTCCTTCGGTCATTCACGGCTAAGGAAATCCACTCCTCCTGTACACGTGCTTTTTTTCTTGTTTAGCTCCTCAATTATGTCAGGGAAGATTCTTTCGTACACTGAGAGAATAGGTTTGGATAGGACATCCAAATTCTGAGGAAGGGGAGGATTTCCCCAAACCAAGAGGTTTGATATGTCAGAACAACCTCTTGGATGGGACATTTCAAACCTTTGGATGGGACATTTCAAACCTTTGGATGGGACATTTCAAACCTTTGGATGGGACATTTCAAACCTTTGGATGGGACATTTCAAACCTTTGGATGGGACATTTCAAACCTTTGGATGGGACATTTCAAACCTTTGGATGGGACATTTCAAACCTTTGGATGGGACATTTCAAACCTTTGGATGGGACATTTCAAACCTTTGGATGGGACATTTCAAACCTTTGGATGGGACATTTCAAACCTTTGGATGGGACATTTCAAACCTTTGGACGGGACATTTCAAACCTTTGGACGGGACATTTCAAACCTTTGGACGGGGCGTTTTAAAACATCGGACGGGGCGTTTTAAAACATCAGACGGGACATCTCAACCATATAGCATCCAAAATATGAGTGAAATTTGGAATCGAAAGGTTTGGAGAAATGCTTTCCTTCCTCTAAATATGGAGATCTCATCCAATTCTCGCGTCTTCACATCCATAATGTCTCATCAGTGTAGTTCAACAAGGGACCGATGTCATTTAGCACTATTTTGAAAGGTTGGCACGGTTTCTGCGGTCCAAGTTATCAGAATTTGCGCTGCTGCTCAAAAGCAGTCCTTCGAAGACCATTGAAACGTAGTTGAAACGATTGCTTCAAATTATTCTACTCGGCATTACCCAGACAGCTAACATTGTAAGAGTTTAGGATGTCACAGAGATACTTTAAAATCAAGTTCTGAGGAACAACAGAGAAAAGACTAGTTTAAATAATTCGATTTGGCACATCTGGACAACCTAGATTCTCACACTCTATTTTGTTGTAACTTGTTTCTCATGATTGTTTTGAATTGTTAAGGAATAAATCAATTAGGAAATGCATAACCATGAAATCGGATGCCCATGAAAGGGAATAGCTACCGCTGCTGAGATACCAGATCATCAAATAGGAAGTATTCCGACCAAAAGCTTCTTCAAGTAAAATATTTCTATTCCCGATTTATATTTTTGAAGATGTTTCAATCGTGTCTGACATTTATGACAGGATTCCATTCCTACAAAGTCCTAAGGGACTATTGGTCTGATATTTTTATTTCTGACAAATCAATACTTCGTGTTAACATGGTTATTTTACAAACGCCTTAACTGTGAAATGGTGAATCAAAGATTGCAAACACTTAGCTTACCTAATTCCCTTTACCACGTATCCATTAAAGTAACCTTTCTTTTATACATAAAATCATTCGTTATTTTTTGAAGGAGTAGAATGAGCCATTTTGGATGTGTAATTAATCCTTTTTTTACACAATATTGAATCATACGAGGTTTTATTTTTTTCTGTGATAAAAAATGCAATCAAATAATTATTTTTTATAATACTCTTGACTTTGTGACTAATATTTTTCACCTAATCGTTCACACACATAAAAAAAAGTCAAATATAAAGTTAAAAACAGTTATTCTGATACCTCATCAAGAATTCTTCACACCACTGATTTCCGTTTTAATTTATACTATAGTAAGTGATCATAAATCACAAACAACAAATTGTTCCCTTCTAAAATACCTTTGTTGAAGGCTGAAGGTTCATTACAATAAGTTCAATTTTCTGTACTTTAATTTTTGATCCAAGTTTAATTGCACAAAGGCTTTTAAAAAATTTAACTGTACAAAAGCTTTAGGACGTAGGAAAGAGTGAAGAATGTTAATTTTTGAACGAAAATACCACCTAAAGAGGGAACTTTTCTAAATTCATATTATGAATTGGGTAAGTTAAATTTAGGTTAAATTTAGGTCTCTTTCTTTCATGTTAACAAAATCGAAAATTTTTATGACAATTGTATTTACATCAACGACATGAGTGCAATACGCGATTATAATTGATTCTTTTTTTAGCAATATCCGCAATGAAACATTTGATAACTTTATTTTTTGAAAGTAATATTTTTATCTAAAAGTAATTAATAAATAAGTAATTAACAATAAAGTATAATTTTTGTAGTGAAATTATTAAGTTATCTTCCTTTGTAAATTTCTGTAATATGAAGGTCGAAGAGTAAATCAATAATAATGGTGTTCAAAATCACAGAAAGTAAAGCACTAAAAATAAGTTAAAAATGAAAAAAATACTTGTCTATATGGTTTACTCTCTCTCATTTATGCTTGAAATGATGCAAGGTTAAAGTACTTTATTTAATGCTGTGTTCTTGGAAGTCGTGACATAATGTCGTTCAAAAGAAATCATATCACAATATTTATGTTCTCCATAATTCAAAATATTTCCCTCATGTTCCCTCGTACGTTTTTGTAACCCAAAATTTTCTTGTGTTGTGAAGCGAACGTTTTGGGTCAGAGCGTAACACTGGAAGTCAGCTGAGGGAGTTTTTCGTGGGACGGTACCTTTGGCGTTTCTGCGGAATATGTCGAATTCCAGCCCGATAAAACGAATTTGTGAGATAAATGATAGAGCATTCTTCTGACTAAACACAAACATTTGTCAATCTCTTCAAAGCTTTCTAATCTTACACGTTATTATTGCTAGCTGAGATCTCGCCACTTCTCTCCTATCAGGTTTTGATCTTTCTGCTAAAAAATCGTCCTTGATTCCCCTTGATATATATTGAAAATATTTTTCGTATTAAATTGTTGAAATTGAGAACCTTTCCACGTTTACAAAACATAACAAAGAACAGGAGAAGCTTTCCAACAACAAATCGCACTTCTCAGCAATTGACTAAACAGACAAATGAAAAAGACTGTTAACAACATATTCGCCGAGAACCTACACTATGCTAATTAATCCTACTTTAATAATTTTTTTTAATAGTACTAATACTATTTGGGAACCAGAACAAAATATATCCCATCTTCAGTGTTTCCTCCCATCATAGGTATTTTTTTCTTTTGTTTTCGGATACTTTCGGATGCGAGTGGTTTCTTTTTCTCTTTTATTTAGTGTCATTTCATGTAATACGTTAGTCATTTACGTTCTACCACTGCAGTTAATGTATTTCTTGAATATATATTAATGTATTTCTTGAATTAATAGTTGACATACATTAATTCTTTTCTAATAACTTCAGAATCATTAATTCCAAAGAATTCAAGGAAATTTTAAGTTTTTATCAAGAAATTAAAGTTGCTAATTTCACCTACTTTGATTAATTTGAGTCTATTATTTTTCTTTTTCCGTTCTTACATTAAATGTTTAACTTGTTTCAAATGTTTTTAAATTTTTGACCATGGTTAGGATATGCAATGTCATAACCTTCTATATTTCTAGCCGTGACCGTCATATTTGGCAACCTTGCATGGAAGTCCTAAGATAGCTCTTAAACATGGTACATAGCCATAATTACAGATGAAGAGGCTGCAATAGTTCTTAGAGCTCGTTATCATAATATTATAGACGTTAATTAATAAAGATAACTATACTGGATTTTATTTCTCATGAAAGACTCTTGTTTTGATTATATTCAGACACTACGCAGATTTCTTATGTAAGTACGGAAATGTATTTCAAAGAATAGATACCTTAGAATTTTTCATTTGTCCTTGAGAAATAGTTATCTCTGAAGCAAAGGGAGAAATAAACGTTTAATGTCTGTGTCTACGTGCTTCATTACAAAGGTACACCTATAAAACCTTGGTATTGCTTTAACTTTTTACCTTACATTAAGCACAGAAAACGTTTTTAAATTGTTTGTTTTATATAATGCATAATAAATTCTGGCAAATCGTGTCAGAATACCAAATATACTTACTCTAAAAATGAATTATGGTTAAGACAACACAATCTATATTTTTCTACTGCTGTCAAGCTGAGTTTACGTAAATCGCTAGCCGGATAAAAAATTAATGTGTTATTCTAATTTAAATATGCATTTTGTCATCCTATGTGCATTTTAATCGAAGCAAAGCTGGGTTATCTGAATATTTATAGTATTATCTTCAAAAAAAACATTTGTATGCCAAACTTTGTATGTTACAAAGCCGTTGACATATACAATGAATCCTGAGAGACAATGCGTGTGTAGTATATGGAACCCTAAAATTGAGGTTATGTTCATGAAATGCTGTCCTTCATTACGGATAATCACCAGACGCATTTGCTTACTATACCTAATGGATCCCGGGGCGGGAGTCTCTTCGACAGCCCTTATATTCCAGCTACACGAACGTGATTGAATGCTTATTATCACCAACGTACTGATATATGAAACAGTAGTTATACTTCGGTTATTTGTTTTACTATTATACTTAAGTTTAAGAGTATATTGAATTTCAAACATACTGTTTATGTGATGTTTGGTGACTCATTTAAAGACCCTTTCAGAATGAGGTCCGGGGCACAAAGCACCCTCCCTTTAGATAAACCCACACGGTTTGTAATCGATACGCAAACACTTAAGTTTTCTGATCACCAACGATCTGCGATTATTAAATTATAAGATAAATTTTTGTAATTATATATTACCTTTCGCAATTGGTTATGCGTTTCGAGAAAAAAGGGCATATTTTCAAAAAGTTACATTTTACAAATAAGATATAGTGACTATGTTTTATGACGTGGAGTTGCGCTAATGTAATATGCATGGCATATATGAACATTCCTCCCTTTTCAACCACAGTTTAGGAGAATTACGGGAAACCCGGTCAAGTTATGATTTACTCAGTAAGACTATTTGAGTTGAAACGAAAAGATTATTGTATGAAATGCATTGGATTAAATCCTCATTTCATTTAATTGTTACTTTATGGAAGAGAAGAGTCTTCAGACGTCAACAATTTTTCTTTTTTTGGTGAATACTTTCTTAAGAAATGTCACTCTAATCAATAAATGAAAAAGAAGTTTGTCATTCGAGTCAACTAAAGCACCACAATATCTAGAATCTAAGTAATAAGCTCCGTCAACGTCACACACTGGTGTTTCCGATATTTCGAGTGTTTATTTGATGGAAAGTTACTAAATTGTTGTGATAATTTCTGTAATATTTCACTGTAATATTGTATAAAGTTCCATGGTTGGAGTTCTTGTGTCACAAGCAGTTGGTATTGGGGATTTTTCGGGGATGGGGGGCAAACGAGATCTCGAGAATGAGCTTATGGGTGACCCCCACCGCTCCGCCGTACAGAGTACCTCGCACTGTCAATCTACGGTTTGAATAGAACACGTCAATTCAAGCAAGTACTAACAAAATAGGCGAAATAACAATAAAATAGGCATAGTTCTATGTTTCCTTGAAATCCAATGGACAAAAAGAACAGATCTGAGCAGTTGGCACACTCACTTTGTTATAAAATGAAATAAACTATTCTATAATTTTGTGCTAATTATGTGCTAATTTCGTCCGTTAATGAATAATTTTGTGCTAATTATGTGCTAATTTCGTCCGTTAATGAATAATTTTGTGCTAATTATGTGCTAATTTCGTCCGTTAATGAATAATTTTGTGCTAATTATGTGCTAATTTCGTCCGTTAATGAATAATTTTGTGCTAATTATGTGCTAATTTCGTCCGTTAATGAATAATTTTGTGCTAATTATGTGCTAATTTCGTCCGTTAATGAATAATTTTGTGCTAATTATGTGCTAATTTCGTCCGTTAATGAATAATTTTGTGCTAATTATGTGCTAATTTCGTCCGTTAATGAATAATTTTGTGCTAATTATGTGCTAATTTCGTCCGTTAATGAATAATTTTGTGCTAATTATGTGCTAATTTCGTCCGTTAATGAATAATTTTGTGCTAATTATGTGCTAATTTCGTCCGTTAATGAATAATTTTGTGCTAATTATGTGCTAATTTCGTCCGTTAATGAATAATTTTGTGCTAATTATGTGCTAATTTCGTCCGTTAATGAATAATTTTGTGCTAATTATGTGCTAATTTCGTCCGTTAATGAATAATTTTGTGCTAATTATGTGCTAATTTCGTCCGTTAATGAATAATTTTGTGCTCATTCGGAAACCAGAAAAAAATCGGACACAAAAGTTGGGATGCTGGGTGTATGTTCTGCCAGCATCCCAACTTTTGTGTCCGATTTTTTTCTGGTTTCCGAATGAGCACAAAATTATTCATTAACGGACGAAATTAGCACATAATTAGCACAAAATTATTCATTAACGGACGAAATTAGCACATAATTAGCACAAAATTATAGAATAGTTTATTTCATTTTATAACAAAGTGGGTGTGCCAACTGCACAAACCTAAAAAGGACTCTCTTCTTGGTGCAGTATCCAGGGATGTAACACCAACTTATCAAGCAGATCTTTCATATCTGAGTAGTCTATTTAGTATATCTAACCATTGTATTGCTGCAGTCTTCTATAATTATAAATGGTGAGTCTTCAGACTGTATTGACTCTAATGTGTATGTAAATTGGGTCTTCTTTATAATAAATATTAATATCAAAGCAGAGATGTGAGCGTCTTCCCTCTCCCCCGCTCCATAACACCTCTGGTAGTATCCGTTTTCTTATTGTAATCATTACTGCAAAATTGGTAATATCTAAAATACGTATTTTTCTACGTGTGAAGGCATTTCGGGGTTGCACAGAACGTACTTCTTTTATTTGGTATATGTACTACATATGACATTCTTCGTCATTTTAACTTTGTTTTTTAAACCTAGTTTCAAAATGATTGACCGAATCATGAGCGATATTTAACTCTAATGAGATCTGTGTACTCATAATAATATGATCATAAAATAATAAGCTCAGAAAGTTAACTGAGATGATGGGTTAAGATTTTTCCCGATTGCAAAAATTTTATGCTGTATCTTGGAATAAATTAAACTTCAAAGTGCGGATTTATCTTCCAGATTTTTTTTATGCATCACTTGATGAAACATGTTTCTCATGGTTCATTTTGCACCAATTAATCCTTGCTTTTCTAGAGTTCTACGTGACAGGCACTTCACTGAGTTCACTTTTATTACTGTAGACACTCTAATATCATACAATCGCGACACAAACTACAAATGGCCTATTCTGACTTTGCATTTGGAGATAGTAGCGTTTCTATTCGCCGATGTGTGTCACTAACGCACTGCAATGCTCGTTTAACACAAGGATATTCACCCATGACCTACTTGATTACACGTAGTGATACTCTCTTACCACTTGAAGGCGCCACTGCACCGAGCTGCAAGATTTTGTCTTTGATATCATACAGTCGCGACGAGGAGGACTAGAAACGATTTTTGTTTCTATTGTCCTTAGTGTAGATGCGATGCTAGTGATCCATTGGTGAAGCTCAAGTTTACTTACGTGTCCAGTAGATAGCAGTAGTGCGAGCAAAATGTAAAGGATTAATACTGATTCATCGGTAGTGTATGCATTAGTAGCTCAGGAGTCAGAAGTAGGCGTTGAATATTCAAGAAACTAAAGACGGCATAAGATATTGTAAACGAATCGTGTATTAATGTTGTCTCCACTTTCGATAAATTGGATTAATTGCTTTCCGGAAGAAAAAACATTCAGTTTAATGTCTTGTCACCAGCAGTTTTAGC
This sequence comes from Laupala kohalensis, assembly GCA_002313205.1. NCBI lineage: Eukaryota > Metazoa > Arthropoda > Insecta > Orthoptera > Trigonidiidae > Laupala > Laupala kohalensis. The sequence continues at coordinate 272,477 of NNCF01126378.1, read as the reverse complement.
ATTCAATAATCTTGATCATTTATTCATAAAGCATCTGAGTCAGTTTTACGAGCAAATATAAAACACCAACTAAATGTGTGTGTAAAATGTATTGAAATATTTTGGTACGTTTTTTTACCTAAATGATCTACTGGTTTGTGTGTGTGTGTGTGGAGGGGGGATAGGATGTACTAGAAGAATGGGAAAGAGGGATGACGGGCTACGTCTGTGATGTCGGGGCTCCATATTGAAAATCTCTCCCAAGGTCCCATAAAACTTATCGGCGACCCGACCCTCCTGTTTAACTCAATGAGATAAGCACATATTTAAGTACGGTGTCGCAATATTGGTGTTTCATTAAAGTGTTATCTATCAGAGACTCAATTGACTTCTGATAACATAATACACTTTGATAATCAATAATTGTTCCATTCAGATTGAGTGCGTGGGAGTTATTTTTTATTTTAAGAAATTTTATTTTAAGTTCGTTGAAATATACTGAAAGATATTACGACCTATATCTTTTAGCCATAAGTTAAATTGAATATTTCGTAGTCATTATTTGTAATATCGGTGTAAATGTTCCGCGAATTGGAAAGTTACACATCTCGGGATCAGCGAAAATTGAAAGTTGTACATTGCTTCCGAAAGAAAATTGATTCCGACGTGTTCATAGCTTGATCATCTAAATATGTATATCTAGATAATATCATAAAATGTTTCCATAATGAGAAACGTGCAGGTATTAATAAACTACATTAGGTTCAGGTTACTACATTCAGGTATAAAGAGAAATCTACGTCTTCAAAACATACAGCTGTTTTTTAGCTTTTTTTTTAAGAATAAGGCTGGACAACTATTTACTCAGCTTGTGACAATTATAGGTTAGACGTTCAAGCAAAGAAACTGTGTTCTCCAGTTTCTTTGTTACTAGCAATTAATATTCAACTCCGTAGTTCGTTCAGTATAGGAGAGAACTGAAAGGAAATCACTCCTGGTCCCCATGTTGGTTTTGTTAATTAATGTTGTTGGCTTTGTAAACGCAATTCCGTTAAGTGGTTGATGTGGACAGAACGAACTTACATTTCCTCTGAGATAATGGATTGATGATTCTGTAGCTACAGTTGTCCCTTATTTGCTTTAACTTTCTAGTTTACTAGAAAAACAAAAATTAAAATAGTTCCAACATTGGCACGTTTGTGTACATAAATTCTGTAGCCCCATCCTGGCCCGGGTTTTTCTCCGGTTTTCCTTCAGGTAGAGGCGGATTTATCATACAAGTTCT
>NNCF01126378.1:251145-270866 GCA_002313205.1 Laupala kohalensis | reverse complement strand
AGAATAAAGTTGCTGGTAATAATAATAATAATCGGAAATGGGGTACAAATTATGAAATATTTTTTCAAGGGTTGGTGGATAGTCTTTTAAAATGTCCCAAGCTTATTTAGCTTGTAGTTTGTAGCACAGTGTAGTTTGTGTAAGTAATGAAAGATGAAGAAACTTTTATGACAATGTTAAAATTTTAACTGAAACATTAATAATTTAGTAGAAATTTCTTTTAAAAAAATTAAAATTCCGAGCATAATTTAAAATTTAAACAATATAATTATTTGTATTAATTATTCCCCACTTCTATGTACATGTATACTTTCCTAAAGTCACTTTTTATCTAGTGCCTGATAAGTGTAAATAATTTAAGAACTATTTCCATTAAATCAATTTTTAGAAATTATAATTTGTTTATGGTATGGTATAAAGTGCGTTTGGGTAACTTGCGTCATTTGGCGACATACGCTATATACTTCTCTAAATTTCTCACGTATTCCCACATTCGCTACAAGCCATTGGTAAAACCCGACTTGTTTCTTATTTTATCTCAAAATATTATACAAATTCACACTCGCAAACCTATTAAATATTCAATTAATCTTAAATAAACAGTTTGTTGCAAAAACTTACATTGTTTTTATATTTCTCTAATTTTTCTAAATTTTCGGGACGAATTGCATAAAACGGGCATAATTTTCATCTAGTTCAACTAGGAAATTAAATGAAAGTAATATTTTATACCATAATACAGCAAGTTGACTTTTATTCAGCAAAAGACTGTTATATTTAAATGGATAATATGGCAGATACACTTTTCCCCTAATTGCTAGAGTTATATGTAAGTTTCACTCGGTGTCATATTATCGACAATGTAAAGAGAACATCAGAACAATTGTGAATATTAATCATATTAATTTAGTTTTATGTGTACTCAACTTTGGCACGGTTGTGTACATAAATTCTGTAGCCCCATCCTGGCCCGGGTTTTTCTCCGTTTTTCCTTCTGGTAGAGGCGGATTTATCATACAGGTTCTCTAGGCTTTGTCTAGGGGCGTGTTTATTGTAACAATAAATCGTGAATTTAGTGTTATTTCAATTCTTATGATTTTTAAACACTATACTCAGAATAATCTATAGTTCGATAATAACTTGTACATGTAATTTTTTGCTTAAAATTACAAACATATTGACATTCTATTAGTATTATAAATCGTAGCTAACTTTTTATCTTATCTGGGAACTTTTGCTGAAATTTTTGAATCCGCCTCTGTCTTAGGGCCCTTGATCGGAATTGATGGGATGGTCCCTTGCTTGCTTCCGGAGAGTAAATTAGTTTTTTTTCCTCCACGTGTTCATACGCAGTCTGTACTGTTTTTTGACAATAAATTATATTTATATTGAGAAAATAGTAGAGGAGACTGGGTACGGTTGAAACGAAGGATGGCTGAAACAAAACTAATATCTCGCAAACCGTACGTGGTGGGTAGGTGTCCAAGGGGCGAAAGAATTGGAAAACAGATCCGAACACGAACCTCAGTGTTGCTTCACTCACCGCGAGTTGCAGTTGTTTATGGGAGACCATATTGTATTTTGATAAACAAAAGTAAGTATTTTTGTTCGGAGATTTTTCCAATTATTATGGTTTCTATTCAAGTAAGAGTATTGAGAGTGTATTTGTGTTTGAAATGAAGCTTGTAGAATACGGCATCGTAACTAGTATTAATGTGTCATTATTGTTACCATGACTATAAACTGTTTTTTACCTAAAGGAGGGGTTGGGGACGGTTGAAACAGTTTTTGTGGGTAAGGTTGAAATAATATATTTATTTATTTTTCTTGTTTTCTATATGCAGAGAGTACGCGCAAGAAAGATTTCGAGAGGGCAGATTGACTTGTCGAGGTATAAAGACGCTTATGAGGAGGTAAAAGCAGGAGATTCATTGCGAAAAGCGGCGGAGAAGCTTGAATTAAACCACTGTTCGCTCTTAAGATATAAACGAAAGCGAGATGCATCTGGCGAGGAAGAAAATCGAGACATGGGATATAAAGCACACAACCGAGTTTTTAATGAAAAGCGGGAGCGAAAGCTTTCAAAAAGCTGGATTTTTGTATGATTTATGACTAATCGAAATCAATGAAATATTTTCTTTCAGTTTATTGTCATATTATTTTCGTTCAGTTTGTTTTGTTTAAAATAAATACTGTTGAATTTTTGTTTTGTTTTTGTTAATCACGTTAATTGAGTATCAATTTTAAGTAGTCAGACTGTCACAGACGACTGATAATATACATTTTTAGTTGTGAGTCCTGAAAACGTTAAAGGTTAATTCAAAATAGCATTAAGAGTATTAAAACATTGAAGACTGATTAGTATTATCAAGCAGTGCCATAATTATTCTTAGAATTAGAATGAATAAAACGTTATAATAAGATATTTTGATTTATTTGCATGTGTCTCGCCCCAATCAATGTTTCAACTGCCCCTGGTATGGGGACGGTTGAAACTATCGGATAATTTTTTTAAATTTTATCCACTTCTAAAAAGAACACATCGGGTACTAAAATGGCACTGCCCATTAGTGGATAGGTACATTTTCTTGAATTTAACATATCTTCATTATCGCTCGGCTTTTAAATGACAATACTATGGACGATATAAGCGAAATTGTTTAAACCGTACTCGGTCTGCCCTATGACAATACACAATGGAGCGTCACGTACGAATATATTATTATTTATACCAGAATTGACGCGTCAAATCTGAGAAATTGTTTGGACTCAAGTAGTCAAATAACGTCTTTTAAAAATATATAAATTTTGCAGATAAATGAATCAAGTTAAGTTTTTCTTGATGTAATTTTTAAATTCTGTTATACCTGAAAGGAAAAGGAGAAAGATAAAATATTAGGACACATCTCTTTACATACAATACTTAATTTCCGTAATTTACTCCATCCGGTTATACAGAGATAAAGCCACAAATTTCTGAAACATTAACGTATTAATGTTCATGATGATTTATTGGGTTATATTTCAAATGCGTATTATTTTATATTTTAAACTAGCTGACCCGACACGCGTTGTCCTGTCCAAATTTCAATAAATTTGTTTGTGATCGTTTTGTGAATTTGTGAAACGTTATTTTAAATGTGTAAACAAAGTAAATATGAGAGAAAAAACGTATTTTTGTGTGATCATTGTATCTGTTAACAATTGTGGTCTATGTGCGATGCGAAGAATCAGAATTCATCTGAAAATTGACGATTGATTCACTTTGTCGTTACTGTATAACCGTTTGTCACTTCAAAACCCACCTATTTCGTAGGTTTATCTGTAATAAACGACGAAACATAATTCATTTCATGAAACGGTTGCAATAAACTTTCAACAGAATCACAATTCAACTGAAAAATTGAAAAAAACAAAGCAAAAATTAACCAACTCAAAATGTCGTCAGTTATGATCGAGAGTGCATACAACAATTATGATCTTTGCAGTTTGTCCGAATTTTCCGACTTTCCTTTGTAATTGTCCCGAATTTGTTTTCTGAAAACATTTCCAAGACCATAACGAACAAAAGAAAGAAAGAATTACGCATATCCAACATTCGAATCGTGATTTCTTGTCTTGAGTTCATACAAAAATCCCGTGTAAAAGAGCACTTTCAGTTTTTCCCGAATTTTCCCATTTTCCGGGCAACTTTTCCAATTTTTCTTTCCTTAAAAACCTTATTTTGACTATTACGAACATTTTTTCAAAGAATTAGCCAAATCGCTCCAGCCGCTCTCAAATGATGCGCTCACCAACGAAGATCGTTTAATTTTTATTTATATAGATTAACTGATATTGTGAAATGTTTATAGGGGTGAAAACTGCTCTTCTCCCCAATATGTTTCATTGAAATGTAGTATAATAGAAGTAAAAATCCCATTCAATTCATTTATGACAATAAATGAGTAACCCTAATTCAGGAAGCATGATGTATCGCGATTTCTCTCATCATTCAATCCCCCTTGATGAATGTTCCTCATTATCTGCAACGAAATAACATGGTGTTATTTCGTGATGGTGATTCCATTTATGAACAGGGTGCAGAAATAAATGACATCTATGCCAATATTCACCACTAATGCGTGTTTTTCAAATTTTGTGAAATTAATGGCCGTTCATATATTACGGAAGCCAGAAAATTACATTCTCTGAGTGCGTGATGCTCATTCAAGAGTATAGATTCATCGTAGGGGGAGGAGGGTGATCAGTTGGTATCTGAAATATTGGTACGTGACGTCCTGGAAACGGGCGCCATTTATTACTGCCCGCTGTCAAAGTTTCGGTTCCGATAATATTCCTCAGAACTCTAAACACGTTTACGTTTTGTACGCCGCGATAAGTAATGTTATATTTTCTTTGTTATACATTATTCAAATTTATTATGATTGCCATTGCATATTTTGAATTCGTGTTTTCCTTCACATTAATTTCCATTGAAAATAATGTTTTATCCCTAAAAGTATTATTATCGTAAAATTTTGCATATAATTCTGTTATGTCTTTAGTGGAATCAGGGGTAATAGTACGCATCCAAGATTTATGTAATTCCTAGACATTAATAGTTTACCCGCTAGAACATGTTGAATTTGTTAACTAAGCTGGAAATATATATTCGACACTGGAAAATTATTTGACTGACAGAAAAAGAGCACGACGTAATTTGTCAGAATTTTTTGTGCATAGTTTTTGCAATGAAATGTTTTCTTCGGAAAGTGTATTTTATCACTTATACACGAAAAATAACTAATTCAACGTTCTAATATGTACGCCATTCGCCTAACAAAAACACGCAAAGGAATCGATTACAGGAAATTTTGTCTAGTTTCTTGCTGTAATAAATATTTTCCTTTAAAAAATTCAGTTTTTCTGCTATTAATAGAAAAAAAACATTAAAGGTGTGATATTTTGTAATTTTCCGATTTTTTTCACAATTTCTGAAATTTTTCGAAATGAAAAAGTCAAAAGTCGCTATCAACATCTTAAAACACAAAGGAGAAAAGTTTCAGATTTTTTTCCACGATTTTAAGGTAAACACTTCAAAATGCTGGAGTAAATAAATAATAAATAAATTTTGTAAAATCGGTCCCTATACTTAATCTGAGGAAAAAATAATGGGTGCAATTTTTAGTAAATTTTGTCTAGTTTATTTTTACAAAAGAATTTGCTTCGAATAGTGCAGTTTTCATGTGATAAATCAAAACCAAAAAAATGCGCGATTTTTAGAATTTTTTTTATTCATATTTCCCGAACTTTATCAAGGGGACAGGCAGCGCCCTTAAAACCATACAAGAGCAAAACATCACTAATTCTAAAACTTTCCGGGTAGAAACCTTTAATGACTGGACTACTAGCAAAGTTCAAAATGTGGATATATTTCCATCATTGTCAACAATGTATCGTTATTCTTAATCTAATACATTCATATCAGAAAAACTTGATGTGACTTTTTTAAAGTAATGAAAACTGTTTTAACGTATTCCGCGGATTCCTTATGAGACGCGGAAAAAATTTATGTTGCGCAGAAAAATCTGTACATTCATTTCAATTTCTATTAATGATGAAACAGAAAATTGTTACAAATAAATTAATTAATTATCAAAATGGGGTTTCAAGAAACGAGAAATCAAGAAAAGAGTTTCATCGGTGTGCAGTGTGCCTTAAGTTTCAAATAAATGATACGCCACCAACTTGACAGTCAAGAATTTGCATGATACTGGATGCAAAAATACGTGTCTAAATTACCTTTTTTCCTCTTGTCCTGAGCTAAACTTTTTACTACAAACTGTATGATGAGGTAATCATGCGAGAGGATCTGTGATAACCTTTAGTACGTTGTACAGATAAATGGCACATATTTTGACTCACGTGAGACGGTTCGAAGTGGATACTAAATGCCCAGCATTAACAGCAATTGAAAACAATAAAGTAAAAAAATGTTACTTCTTGTTATGGATTCACAAATTGAATTGTGAAAATAAGTAGCGGAAATGTTTCTGCCTATGTTGCTATACTTGAACACACATATTATAGAAAACAATGAAAACTAGTATCTTTTATATAAATTTCCACAAAATAGAAACAATATATCTGGTTACATTTTCACAATTTTTTATTTTAATAAATGTGTTGTCTTATTATTAAGGTTTATTATCATTATTTCCATTAAATTGATTTCCCAATCCTAATATTATTCTGAAATCTAATAAAATATTAAACTTCCTAAGAAATTATGTTCATTGGTGATTATTTTATTTCTTCGTATACTTTTCACGTAGAAATTATTGCTATCGTGAAAATTTTCGTCCGCTAGAGTTTGATGGAAATAACAGTTCCGGGGTATCGTGTACCCTAAAAACTTGTTTTAGAAAATTGTAAGTCCGATAGAAGCCGCAATAAAATGGGACAAAATTTCTCTCAAATATCTGGAATCTCCTTTAACACCCATAATGTTGAGTACTAAATATCTTTTTTTTAAATTATCAATTCCCAAATATCGGGAATCTCCCATAAACAAGTGTTTGGTACATTTAAGTTGACGGCGATGAAATATTTAAAAATACGCTGTGCTCTAAAAATAACAGAAATCCGAGAACAAAGTTGCGAGTGCTTAGAGACTGGCAAAAATATAATAAAACGCCATGTATAATACATTTAGTATTCGTTTATAATCCTTCAAATCAAATCTAGTTTTTCATATCAATTGAACGCCATTTGACCTTCGAGCTGCTGCTCTGAAACGTCTACAATCATTCTGCTAAAACCCCTCCCAAATTATCTCGTCTCGTGCTTGAAATGATTAAAAATCTGTATATCACCACCCATTACAATAATTATTTCAGCAGTTAAAAAGAACCATCTTCGTATGTGGTATCATTAATGTCAGTTTTAATGGAAATTAATGTCGGCTTTAATTTTTAAGTCAGCGTGGGTAGAGGCAGGGGATCGATCCCCAGTGGGGTGGGGATTTTTCATCACTCCCTTACATCCAGACTGTCTCCCAGGTCTACTCAGCCTGCTGTAAAATGTGTACTGGGTCTATCCTGGGGTCAAATCGGCCGGTGCGAAATATTGTCCTTTAGCAGATCTCCTCCTCCTCGTACCGAGGCCAAGCAATTGCGGAGCTTTACCCTCCGCAAACCCAATGGCCACCTTCGGGTCCTGTCGTGGGGCAGTTTGTTTGGAGTTCTTGCAATTTTACTCGCATCAGGTTTTCAATTTTGTGAGTGATTAATTCTTGATATCTCATTTGTATGTGCTGAAAATATTTGCCGTAAGAAATTTTCAAAACAATTTGCGAATCAGACCACCCATGTTGAACCATGAATAACGTGGAAACTGGTCAACAATAAATCTCAATTCGTGCTTATTAAAAACTAAGGAAAGAGGAAACCAATACGTTCGCCAATAGTCTATACAATTTTAATTTCAATCTATTTTCATACTCTTTTTTGTAATAATCTTGCTTATATTTCGATACCCAAGTTCACGTAAAAGAGTACATTCTTTAGTGTTTCTTGTTGGTATGTTTCCAGGTGCTGATTGTTTTACGAAAACCACCGGGGAAAATTCACTTTTTCTTGTTGATGCAGTAGAATGAACGTAGACTGATATTCCAGACGTGTGCTGTGAAGTGATCAGGGGGCGGTTTACTCGTATAACTGAGCCGCACCGGGTGGTTCCGACAGTCAGTGATATTATTAGTCTCTTCAACTCGAAATTCTCTCTAAGACGAAAAAAATTAGCCATTTCTTTCCGTTGAACTACAAAAAAACCTACAACTCGAATTATTTAGACGCTATAACTCGATCTGAATATGATTTCCCTGTGATGTACTATCCATACATATCAAACTCTCGAACTCAAACTACAAATCTAGCGGACTCTATAACTCGAAAAAGCAATATGGAAACTTTGCGGCCTCTGTCAATCGAAATTATTTTCGCAAAACTCTTTAACCCGAAGCAATACTTTCGTTGTCGTCAATAACCAATTCCAAAACATGATTTCGTACTTTCATTGAAAGATGTAGTGATATTGAGGATAATATATTTAGTACCTTGTTTGCAATCGAAAATACAATTGAATTGTCAATTGTGTTAATTCCATGACTCAAAAGAAAATTACAGATTTCTTTTAATACGTGCATATTTAACATATGCGTGCATATTTAACGTGTTCCTGTACCATATAATAATATATACATGTAATTGTGTGCAACACAAATGTAGCAAAATAAATCTATGAAGTCGAACTTTTATTTTCTCATGACTCTATAATTTGAATAACATATAATAATAAGTCGAAATTGATAATGTTAAAAACCTTATCTCGAAGTCCTCTATAACTCGAAAACTCGTGAACTCGAATTTTACAATCTTCTCCTTGAAGTTCGAGTCAAAGACGCTCCATTGTATTTCTTTATTGACATCACGATGCAACCCGTTATCCACTAATGTATCACGTTACAAAGGGTTGCATCATTTTCTTCAACTCACCAGACCAAAGTTTCTGTTTTATTTGGTGCTGTAGAACCTCAAAAGTTTCCAGGCTAAAGGGTATTTTTTTATTTCTCTTGAAATGAGTTTCTGCATAACTGACAGATTTATACGCATATTTATCATTATACAGAAATCTTGAATACAAAGTGACAGTACTGGCATCTTTAAATTAAAATGTTTTAGGGACTGAAAAAAAAAACGTAAGCCACTCACATATACACACAAAAATAATCCAGCTCTCGCCTTCATCAGTCTGCGTATATTTATGACAGACGTGGTTTTTTTTCATATTTTGATTATCTTTAAAACTTTTTCTCTATATTTTACATTTATTTACCATTTACTTTAAAGACAAAAATACACTCTCAAACAATACCAAGCAGCAAGGCAGCAATATGAATAGTATTTGAAAGCAGTAATTTTTTAAATTATCGATCGGATTATAAAAACATTCAGGACTTGAGAATGTCGCACAAGAGAAGTTTACTGTGGTGCGATTATCTATTAATATATTTATTGTCAAAAAAGCAGTACAAACTGCGTTTGACCACGTGGAAGACAATAAACTAATTCACTCTCCGGAAGCAAGCTAGGGACCATCCCATCAATTCTGAGCAAGGGCCCTAAGTCAGAGGCTGATGGAAAAATTTCAGCCAACTCCTAGATAAGATAAAATATATAATATTATACAATATCAACAAATTTGTAATTTAACACAAAAAATATCTCAAAAGTATGTATTTTATCGAACTATAGATTTTTCGGATAATAGTGTTTATAAATCGTAAGTACTAAAATAACACTAAATTCAAGATTTATTGTTTCAATAGACGCTACTCCGAGACAAGAGACCAGGGAACCTGCCTCTATCTGAAGGATGGAGTTTTTAAAAGTGGTCCGATTTGGACCGACCTTCAAAATTTGCTATGATATATATTGAACGATTAGAGAGTTTTTGCATAGCATATCTGCGAGCTATCTTATACGCTACCCAATTGCAAGTTGCTTCTGCGCATGTTCAGAAGTTAGTGGTACACTAACGCTCCTACCGTAGTACGTCACTACGCTTCTGTTTGCGTATGATGTCAGTGGTACGCTAGTGAGAGAGGTCATGGAGGATTCTCGTCTGAATTTGAGGTTATGTTGATATCTGAGAAGGTATACGAGACATTTGTTGGTTTGGTTTTGTGTGCCGTATGAGTGGAAGGTACGCAATGCAAAATGCGTCGACTACACTAGATCTTTCCGTATGGGTCACGCGGTTAGCATCATCAACTTAANATGCGTCGACTACACTAGATCTTTCCGTATGGGTCACGCGGTTAGCATCATCAACTTAACGCATACTCTAGGAAGCGTGTACGTTATGCAAGAACTGTCAATTATCTTCGAATGAAAGCAAGTGACCCACACGTGCGTTTGTTGGTGTGTTGCAGTGACTACTCCATCAGCACGCGAGTGGACGGGATGACTCCCCATTCGGAAGCGACTCGTCCCTTGTGACGGCGGGAGGAGACGGTGGAGAGTCAGCTGCTCGCTGCCACCGTCACTTCCCATCCCGGGGGCGACCTGTGACGTCATCGGCCCAGTCGCCGCCGCTCCGCTCGCACCCACGCGGTCTCACTCCGATGCAGAGAGTGGGGCTGACTTGTTTGTTAGGTGGTCATACCTAAACATTATTGCTCATCTCTCTCTTCATTTTATGACTTTTTTTAGTTTCATTCCGAAATAAACTACCTTATTTTTATAAACACATATATTTACTTAAGAACACAACTATTTTAATTGTTCTTAAGTAAATATATGTCTTCTTTAAAAATAGGGTTTTAAGTAAACATGTAGAGGGGAAATATGATTATATCTTTTTAGTTTAATCAGAGCTGGTCACGAGGGAAGAGGGTAAGAGGTTTGTACTTAGCCTCAAGAAATGGGATCCATGTTATTTGTGTAAGAGACCCGTTCATTATTTATAATTTATTTTATTTTATTTATTGTTTATTCGTAAGTTTTATTGATGTCTATTTTATACGCTACTAAGTATTATAGGTTTAGATACTAAATTAGCACGTTAAAAAGTGCTGAAATATATTTGTTAGTTCATCTACTAATTAACCCTACTGATTTAGGAGTTGTATATTTGGAAGAAGCGTGAAGTACTGGGAGGGATCCCGTATTCAAAATTTCCCTCAGGCCCTCTAAATTTTCAAGTTGACATTGAATTGAATTCTGTGTCGGATTTACCGAGAATGAAAACATGTAACTTATTTGCAACCTCACTATCAAAAAGATATCGAATCTTTTTCTTCTCGATTTTACAAATATTATAAATTGATAAATATAAAACGAGTAAAATTGTACCTAAACTGAACGTTATAAAAAAACTACAAATTTTCAGTATAATTAAGCAGTTTGATTTTGAAAAAAGTAGTAGGAGTTGCAATGTGTTATTGGTGTAAAACTTGTACTTATCTCTACAACTGCACCACTAAAGAGACAAATTTGTTTCTCGGTCGATCAGAAGTTCATTATGTAATAACTTACGAATATGGTTGCTAAAAAATACGTATTTCTCTATTTTTATTTCTTTTATTCTTCCATCACGTATCAGCTTTTCAAACTGGTGCCTTTTTTGAAGTATTTTCTCCGTATCTCAAAAATACATCAATATTTCGAATGTTTAAATAAACATTCTCAATTAGTTCAAATTAAAGTAAATTTGGCGAGAGTGATCAAAATTTACAACAATAGATATTATAATTAAATTTCAAATGCCAAATGATGAGAACGTTCTTTGCAATATTTAGCATGGTATGTGCCTTCAAAAAATCAAATCAATTCTTATCAAAAATATGTAGCGATGTTCTTACAAAATGTATTAGTTGAGAAATGATTCCTTATTTTTTATTTACAGATAAGCTCACCAGAGCTACTGATAAATCCTGTTTTCCTCCTGAGCAACTATACACTCCATGCCACAGATCTCACAGGAAGACTCAAGATCTGTAATAAGACGATTTCTCGAAATCAGTCTTGGTAATGATTTGTTAGTGGATACATGTTATCTAATATTTCTGTGATTGCACCAGATGAAGCAGAGTGAAATTCAATTTACAGTATGTCCTCCTGCCTCCAACAATAATCGCATATTTTTTTAGATTGAAATTATCTGGATCATGCATTTGACTTGCGATGCTTTTTTGGAAGAGTGGATCTACAACTATACGCGCCACTACACCGTTCTTATTTAAATTAGGTTGCTTCTTAACATACTCGAACATTGAATAGTCAGTTACACTGTAGGAAGGTGAATCCAGAGGACTTTTGAAAGGGGACGTTTAGATAGTCAATTTTTAAAAGATTATTTAGTATTGGCTAGGTGTTCATAACATTGATGTACATTTTTAATAGTTTAATCTCCGCTCAAGTAGTTTGCAGTATACTTTTGCGTAATATTCTTGCTCATTTACCTCAGCAGTAACCTTTTAATTAAATAATTACTTTATAAAAGATTTCTATGCTTCGGCCGTAATTTATATATTTTAAAAACTTATTTTTATTAAGGTGCTCAATTTATAAGTTTTGATGTTTTTAGCAACATTGATTGTCTTCAAGCGATGTTAAATTACGAAGAGTAAAATATACGATTGTGTCTTCCAGGATTGAAGAGTGATTTATTACTTTAATATTTTCTCTCAGATGTCTAATATTACTGTTAGGTAGGGAACATATCTAGATTTAAAGTGAATGTAACGATTTATCGATATCATGTATCGACGTGTTCGACATATCGGTAATGTTTTTCGAAACACTTGTGTAGGAAGATATGACTATGCTTGTAACAATGTTTATTTGAATGACTGTCATTCATTTTTGTGCTGAATTGCTCTACTATTGTTTGTAATTAAATATCCATTAAGCTTTTATTAGAACAGAGTAAACAAACGATGGAACTAATACAAATTGAGTCATTGTACTTGGGTACGGATTAGGAAACTTATATCTTACACGTTCCCAGCAATCAGAAATATGTTTGATGATCATTTTATTTGTTGGTGCAATTTCTTCTTCGAATTTACAAGAAATGAGCAATTGGTGATCGTAACTGGAATTTTTTGCGCGCAAAATGACATCAAAGTTGAGAAAACACAATACTAACTTACTCCAGTCTTAATTCTGAATAGTCATATTTATAAACATCAATTGCGTAATGTGTGTCTTCAAATTCGTTAAGGTATGCAAGCAGCACACAATGAACTATGATATTATTAATGAAGTTATATTTTAATGTGATGTCAGATCAATAATTGTTGAAAACTATGATCATAAGAATGCGTGTAATCTTTAGCAGTTGTTATGGAAATGCTGGGTTTTATGATAAGAATATGAAGGAGTACGCATAAATGTTACTTATGATATAATTCATTACAATGTTGAAGGATGCATTCCAAATGTAGACAGTACACAAGTTCAACAAGTGAACAACATACCGTAATTCCAAATTTAAGTAAAAAAATTCATTAAAATAATTAGTTACGTCAAAGTAATAATTTTATTAGAATTGAATTAGAAATAGATTCATTATTCCTCAAAACATATGGGAAAAAAAAGAAAAAATAGATTAAAATTGACGTAAAAAAATTGTGATACGTTCTTGAACATTCTGGCCCCAGCAGATGCAAAATATATTTTCAGTCTTTTTATGTTTGCTTAGGTTTCTTTTTTTTCTGGATACTTTTTTCAACAAGTATGTAGTGATGTCATCTAACAGGCTGCATTTTAAAACACTACAAACTTGAACATTAGTATTAGAGGTAGTCAAATAGACACAACCAAAAAACGACCAAGTTTGCTATGGAAAAGAGAGAGAGTTTTGGAGAGATATAAGCATAAAATGTTTGTAAATTTAATATCAATGTTTTATCTATATTTTATCTTATATTTCGAATACTGAATATGATAAATATTTTGCTTGTTAACCAGACACTCAACACTATACTTATGTGATATTTGGATGAAAAGGAAAACACAACGTTTCTAGTAAACAAGAGTAGAATATGTTACAATTAAGAATACGATAAGTAACGTAAAAAAAGGCTTTGTAATTTGATTTTTGTTTCTTCTGTTTGTCGTATCTAAATCTTCATGACATGCTTCCTGATGTGCTTCAAGGGAGGTGGGTACGTCTTTACCACCTGGCATTTCAATCCTCTCTTTAATTATGTTATGTTGAATGAAAATGGGAGACGGGACCGGGATTCGAACTCGGGACCTTGAGCTTAGCGCGCTCATGCGCATACCGACTGCGCCATCCCGTTCGCCTCTCGGGTCCGTTTCCATCCTCATTCAACTTGCGAGACCCAAAGACCTCTGAGGTGGTCTCGTAGAGACTACGCTCCTCATATGAGGCGACTCCCTTAGGAAGCTCAAGGTCCCGAGTTCGAATATCGGTCCCGTCTCCCATTTTCATTCAACATAACATAATTAATCTGTTACCTAGCGGTGAGATTCACCGCAATTTAAGAGAATCCTTTCTTTATCTGTTGAGTATCCTTATATAATTTTTGAGGATCATATATTGCTCCTCTAGGTCTTTCTTTGTTATGTCTCTCCAAACCTTGTCGCGAGATCCACCACCTTCCTTTTCCGAATTTTTTTTGCCTGTTCCGGTCCATAAAGGGAACTGCCCCTAAGTCGTGTTTCCTCATTCCCATTGTCAATCCACACTCACATTGTCACTAATTTTAGTTCTTTCGGGTCGAAGTAATCGCCTATCTTTTTCTGCTAATGAACTCGTTTAGTTAACAGAAAACTAGGAGATCATGTTCAAGCCTTGTTTCCTTGGCCCCTGGTGCGTCTATTATCTGTGACCAGAAATGTCTCTCTTACTGGAACCGTCGGAACGGAAGACCTGTTGCTGCCCGGGGTGGCATGATCTTTCTCGCGAATTTAGGTAATTATGTCGGTAAATGCTCAGGAATCGATGACTCGTGGTTCGACTGCGAGTGTTGCCGGGATACCTGTCTACGGTTAGAATACGGTTCCGCTTAGTCGAAACGGCAGCGCCACGCCACGGGTCGAGCCACTTGATCCGAAACTGAGCCATTCACAATCTGGAAACAAGGCTTAAAGCTGTGATTCCTATGTGTGCGTGACGAGTCACCGCTGTTGCCGTCGATGGTCGAGAAAATCAAAACTGATAACCATTTATAAAGTTACAACGACTTCATCCGGAACTTCTGCCGGCGTACGACATTTGAAGTTCGACGGCTCTGCAATTTATCGCTGGCCATATTGTCTCGATTTAATTGTCTTGCGTCGACAATGTCCGGTCACGCGCTTATACGAGTAGGTGCCACAACTTTAGAGAGTGGGAATACAAAATATAAGCTTGAAGTATATAGTCTGCAGAGACTTGCGCCATCGTTTTCAGAGCTGTTGAACGGCAATTTGTATAACGAATTTAATTCCATGAATTGGTATTGCTTCATTTATTTATAGTGTATATTTTCTTGACTAGTCAAGTCGTGTGTGAGATCATGGGAGAATTTGCGCTCCTGTTCGCTGTGATATTTTGAAAGTGCAGGCTCATTTCGCTCACAGCCTTTCTCCTTTCTCCTTTCCCCCGTGTTTTGTTAACTTTTCATCATGACAAACGAATGTTCAAGAACGTATAACTCTTAATTATATCATTACTGAAAGTTAAAATAAGAAAATCTCAAATGATATAAAAATTGTGAACGATGTGCTTGGCTGTTTTGAAGCATATCCACCCCTACACATTTCTTAAACATAAGGAGTGGCTATAGACGTTAGGCCTCATGTTACGACAATACGAGATCTTCCTTTGTTATTCCTCTTGTCTTTATACATATCAGTGCCTTCGTCACTTGAGAAAAGGCCTCAGTGCAAAGAGTGTGAACGGCGATCTAGAGAGAAATGCAAAGAATAATTAATAATAGAATTCGTAACGTGTGTGAGTGGTTTACTATTAAGCTGTAGGAATTATTACCGATGTTATAATAGACCATGTGTACTGTTCTCCTTGAGAATAGAGTATTCAATATTTATGCATGTAGTAGACCATAATGTTTAACTGCCGTAGCCGTACAGTGTTAGTGCCTTCTAGATGGGTGAATTATGTTAAATTCTTGTTTGGAGAAGAATGCTCTACTTGTTTAGTCTCAATGACGTGACAAACCTGAAGCTATATCTATGTCGTCAAATCTTCCTGACAGTCGTCAAAGATTCCCGTAAATGGTACCATGACTTCAGGTTTAAGAATCATCGCTTTGTCTTATCTTGTTGTGCCATCGTATGTCAAAGGATTGAGAACTTTGACACAAATTATTTAAAAAATCAACTAGTTTCTTAATATGACTCGTACATGAACTGTCAAAACCGAATATTTCTGATATCCAAAATCGGAGGATATAATTGTTTAAATAAAAATATTTAAGAGAAGGTATGCTCGGACTCTTTGAAAATGTGCAAAGGTCGACCAATATAAAATGCTCCATTTTTTTCTCAAAATCTATTGATTTCACTAAAATGAAACTTACGTGTATCAAACACTGACGTTTTATCAACTCATTCTACTATTCGACATGATTTCCTTCGAGTTTTCCTTTTTTTATTCAATGATTCATAACGTCTGTATCCTGTCGGTACCGAACTTTGTTCTTCTTACGCAGCCAGATTTTCACTTGGTTGTCTTCAAAATATTTTCCGGGTCTTTTAATGGTCTAAAAAAATAGAAATGTGACGGAGCTAGATCAGGGCTAAACATTGGTTGGGACAACAATATCCAACCTTTTTTAGCGATTCGTTCAGAAGTCCTGAAGAAATCGCGGAAGCCATCTTCGAATTTTTGGAATATCCAAGAGTATGGATAATTACACCTATATTTCCTTTACGCAATTGACGTTGGAACCGTCAGTAAACAGAGTCGTAATTCGTCGATCATTTCAGATGACGTCATCAATACGAAGCGACATGTCCAACGTAACTGAGACTCGCAGCCTCTATGTTCAGCGACCAAGAGTACTTCTGTCGCCTCTAGGTGTTCCTTAGACCATGCACGAACGTTTTTAATATTTCCCACAGTGTCATTCTCCGCTGACAAAAATATCAATTAAAGCTCGTTTGTTACTGGTATCCTTGTTATACGCGATTTTGAAAGCATCCTACCAATATACTATTTGCAGGAATAAAAAAATACCGCACATACAAACAAGAAACTTCAAACCATTTGAATCTAGAAATTCATTTCTCTAGCATTTGTTTCGGCTGAAAAATTAAACGATGGGGCATACTAATTGGTCAATCTTTGTATTCCACGACCATACTCCGGTAGGTGAGGCATTACTTCCGTATTCTGGTTTAGCATATGTAAATCGATGGATGTCGGCACGGCTTGCCGGCAAACAAGTGCTGAACGTAGTGACGTCTTTCTAAATATTTTTGTGGTTGCCATGGCGTATTCTTGGATGAGTTTGTGTGCACCTTTTGTCTAGAAAAACAATTCCCAATCATATTCTCTACTGAGCAACGTTCCCATAGTTGCAACGCGCTTGTAATTACACATGATAGAGCGCTGCGCAAACACTACGTAAGCTTAATTTCTCCAGCACAGCAATAAAAAGTACTATATAAGAGTAATTACATAAACACTAATTGGCCAATGCAAAATAAATTAAAATTTGCTCTGTGTAATAGTAATTCTTTCGAAAGAATATAATTAATCTTTGGTTTGTCCTTCTTCATAATCGTACTCTACAGATCTCGCAAAAAAGATTTAAAAAATTATGAGAGAAAAAAGTGTCAAAATTCACCCTGCAATCCACAGATAACATGTCAATTCTCGTCCCCAGTTACAAACGCTTCGGTTTCTTTAAAATTCTAATATTAAGACAAGGAAATTATTTTGTGACAATGTTTGTCGTGACCTTTCTCTGGAATGTGGATATCTGACGTGCAATTTAGATGCTGGAAATTTACACCTGTGATTTGAAAATAAAAATAATTAAGGAGATTGATGGTAAACTCTCAGATAATAGGTGAAATTATTTTATTTGTGTTGTAAATTATCTTACAAATATTCTTATACCACCCTGTCCTCACAAAAGAAATTTCTTAGGGTAATTGTGTACGCTTAGAATATCATATTCTGGGGAACCTCAAATATTTTGAATACAGGTAGCAATTCTCTCACAACTCTATTGTAACCTGTCAAAGTTATTACCTCCTTTCAGAACCAGTTAAACACTTCGACCTTCACATTTACCAGTGCACCACGTGGAAATATGTGTATAAAAATATCAGACAAAAGTCTTATGACACGTTCTTCTCTTTGTATTCATTGGTAAATCACAGAACTGTCTGACTCTGTGATTAAAAATACATCGCCGTCACAACTATACCTACTTCAAACATTCCGATACCCTCTTAGACTACAACTTCACTTATATCTTATCTTGTTTCGTAAGCTTCACTCCGTAAGCAACTATATCACCTCTAATTCGTAAGAACAATTAGCAGGAATCCATAATCTTAAAAAATTATACCATTTAAGCTCCCCCTTTTATCCCCAAACATGCATAAATACCCTCACAATACATATCATACCTTTTATATAACTTTTTAACTTTATTTACACGATTTGGCTCTCATAATTTATTTACAAAAAACCGTACGATGTGAATAGTAAACTTAAACAGCTCTACTTTAATCAATGAAGTTCTATATTGTTTGGAAAATCATGCGATGGATTGGGATAACTATAATATTACACAAACGATTATTATGAACGTTGCATTACGTAAATGATATTTATAAAAGATACAATAATGGTAGTTTAAATTTACTAGCAGATTCCAGAAAATCGAGTATTTACAATTCTATTTTACAACTTGTGACTTATTTCTGTTTTTTGTGTAAACATGAAGTAGTATGGATATATACATTTATCTCATGTTTCGTTGAAATATTGAATAATTTAAAATTCGCGAACAGCTGAAGAAGGCTCAAAACAAGAGTTGGAGTCTAGGATTATATCCCAATAAACATTGGAAATAATCCATATAAAGTTCCTTCACGACAGGTCCTGCCTTGTCCCTCACATTTAATAAATATCGTACGTTTAAGTCATATTATTAAACGTATTTTTGCCAAGTTCCTTCATGGCTAAGATATACCTAATAATTCTATTGGTATGTGATATCTTGAGTTTAGGTTACTATAAATACATCATTCTTCACAATGTTTTGACTTTAATTGTCACCTTTAGGGCTCTCTGCAAACATAATTGAACCTCCTCATCACCAAACATATCACAACAACTTCTGCTGTAGTGTATATACCAGCTATCCAGCAATCATATATTTATTGACTCAAGTGGTCAAGAATTTCGAATAATTAATTATTATAGACAAGAAAATGAATGTAAATACATTCAGGTTTTAAAAATTGTAAAAAAAGCATTAAAATTGCGTATGACATCGTAGAGGACAATAAATTAACTTACTCTCCGGAAGCAAGCGAGGGACCATCCCATCAATTCCGATCAAGGGCTCTAAGGGAGAGGCGGATTTAACATTTCAGCACAATCCTAGGAAAAGAATAAAAATAGTTGGGTACATGTTAATATATTAAGAGAATACCAACAAATTTGTAGCTTAATAAATCACGAAGTGTTTTCAGTAGTACACATTATTATTAGTCTATAGATTATTTAGAAAATATTGTTTCTAAATTATATGATAATATATTAATATATGCTCATAGAATGATAAATATACGCTTCTAGAATGGTTATATATTATACATTGTCAATCTATGAGCATATATTTATATGTTATAATTATATGAGCATTTATTTACATATTACCATTCCCTGAGCAACCATTAACTTTCCGCGATCGATTGATAGGGATCGCCGGAGATATTCTTTCTCCTCCTTTGTCAGATGCCAGTGTCCAAGTCGCAGCTGTCGAAAAGCGAAGAGGGTCTTTCGGGCGGAGGCCTCGGCGACGCGTCGCGAACGGAGGAGCGGACGGAAGGACGGGGTGCAGACGGAGGGAGAACGGCTCGAGGTCGCTCCGCCGCGATCGATTCTTGCGAATGACAGCGGCGGCGGCAGCAGCAGCAGCCCTCTCTGGCTTGCGCGCGCGCAAACACAACCAC
>NNCF01126378.1:234426-251098 GCA_002313205.1 Laupala kohalensis | reverse complement strand
GCGCAAACACACTCACACACACACACGCTCAGCTTTATAGATTATCTTTTTCATTCACTGTGTTGGACGGGGTAGGTCTGGTCAAGAAGGAACTTAACAACAATACGTCTCCTAGTGTTGCATATGTCCGAACGAATCATTTAAAAGCATGATTTTTATTCACTATGTGTGACATTACTGTAATGGAATTTGCACCAATATATTTCCTACAGGATGAGATGCAATTGTTTGACCGATTCACTAACAAGGATTAGCCATGAAGAATCTTCGCAATAATACTTTTCCTTTACGGGTTATTAGTTGCAATTTTTTGAGCAAACCATTTACATTATCGATATTCATTCACTGATTAGTGGAACAGGTTTAAGAAGAAACATTGCAACAATACATTTCGTTTACGACTATGAGTTTCAACTGTTTGAACAAATGGTTCAAATGCTTGGCTTTCTTTCGCTACGCGGGAAAATGTAGGACTTCCCATGAAGGAAATTTGCAGCAATACGTTATCTATGGCTTATGGATTGCAACTAGAGGAACGAGTCACTAAAATACTCTGCTTTAATTCACTGTGTGGAACGAATCTGGACTTGCCATTAAGAAATGTTACATCAGTATGTTTCCAAAGGGTAGTGACTTGCAAGTATTTGAAGAATCAATTAAATACACGATATTTGTTCAATTCGTCGGACAAGGCAGGATTCGCCAAAAAGGAACTTTACCACAGTAAGTTTCCTTCGCGTTATGAGTTGCATTTGTTCGAACGATTCATTAAATCGTATCTGAAAGAATCAAAACGCGAGATGAAAATCCCATCATACTCGTAAAGTCATTGTGAATATTTAACATTTGTTTATGAGGACATCTAATGATATCTCTTTTCTCTTCTATCGATCGGGTTTGCTGTGATTGATATTTGATATCAGAAGTAGTCGTATTTTTACGGCCCTTGACGTTGCCAATGTAAAGAGTATTTTATCTTTTTTATCGTACTGCTTTGGGAAAAAATATCTCGGTGGCAGCCTGAAACCATACAGGCGTTTACATTAAAAAAATCAAATACAAAAACAAAATAAAAACATACAATTACAAAACATAAACAATTTAAAAATACAATTAACTTGAAGAATGGTAATATAATAAAAATGCTGGAGAAGGAGAAGGGAAATCGACTGAATTAAATTAAATTCTCAAACATCTAACAAAAAATAAGTGATTCGAAACTATTTCTTTCGTCATTCTCCCTGCACAGTTATTCATTCACTCATGTGTTCCGTCTGATACATAAGCCGTGAGATGGAGACCTCAATTAACGAATGATGGTATCAATTCAAGAATCATAAGAATTCCTATATTTTAATTTCTATAATTATCTTCTTCTGCCAATTGCCAATTAGTAGTTTATCCTCATCACGTTTCCCATTCCTCGTCTGACGAGACAGGTATCAAAAATGTGTTTCACGAGAGTGACGCGTCGTGATTTGTGAAGGAAATTTAAAAAATAATTGAATTTTGAAAACAAAACAGTTGACAACCAGTCGTTTTCAATTTTCGAAAACAAAAAAATTGCTATCGGAATAATAGCTACAGTAAATTGGTTTGATGAACGATACCCCAGATTTTGTTTCATCAAAACTATGTAGAAGTGCCGTCTACCATTTCTTCACAGCGTTTTTTTTTACACGAAACATTTACTCTTAGTTCCAACCTTTAGAATAATTTCCGAGAGGCTACAGATCATATATCGGACGCTATCTATCACTCTTCTTACATGCCTACCATATTGATAGCGTAATATTTCCGAATTAGCGTGTCGATTTTCTTTAACTTAATCCATCAGTAAATAGTTACAAGACAGAACACTGAAAATAGTTCATGTAAA
The DNA here is from genome assembly GCA_002313205.1 of Laupala kohalensis. Lineage (NCBI taxonomy): Eukaryota > Metazoa > Arthropoda > Insecta > Orthoptera > Trigonidiidae > Laupala > Laupala kohalensis. The sequence goes on along the minus strand of NNCF01126378.1, from coordinate 249,219 downwards.
TTTGATGCATTTAGATAAAAACGCGTACTATAAATTGGCAAACAATTTATGTTATAATGCTGCAAAAATATGAATATACTTCAGGAACTAAAAATATTCATCTAGAGGGAAAATATTTTAGAGTGTGGAGAACACATTTATAACTTACACTTCTTCTCTGCTCTAAAACCTCAAATTAAGGAATCTTAACAAAATTAAGGAATCTCAAGGCAAAAAGTAGTACTCGAATTTATTCGTCATACTTTTTTTTAGAGCCTATGTCGAAAAATCTGCTACCTACACCTTGCAGAGAACTCGAGCAGAAGTACTGATCAATACTTTTTTATTGCATCGGAACAGGGTCATCTTCTTTCGAGCGAGAAATGCCATTATTGACAGCATTGTTTATTGGTAGAGACAGAGAGAGCTCTTATCTAAATCTAACATCCTGAAGCCGCACTGAATTGAAACATTTTAAAAATCAATTTTTCTACAAATGTTTTGATGTTGTTGCCCAGAATAATGTACAATTTAAGACTAGTTTCCTCATATATTTCCGAAAGCCTTTTCGGATCTAAATACCTCTACCATTTTGTCGAGTTTGAATTAGTATTAAACAATACGAGCATTACGCGCATTACTCGAAATTCGAGCGTCACTTATGTATTACTTCCCTGATTACAAATCTAAAAACCTTCTTTAAACAACGAATTTTTTCGAAATCAATAAAACACATTTAAAAAACAATTGAACCAGTTTTGTTGTAGATCGAAAAAGCAATCGTTCAAGAACAGAATTTTATTATCCCTTGAAATGACGTATTATTTTATATTGTTCACTTGGTTTTCACTTTATTTTATCAACTCGCAATTTCTGAGGGTTTTACCTGTTTGGGACTTCCCTACAGCAAACTTGCACTTGAGTTTCACTTCCAGATTGTGCCATTGTTATTCGCAATCCACTGCATTCTTACGGCGAAAACTCGGGGTAATTTCCTATTTTCAGGTGGTATTCTGTGACGTGAACATACAAAATTGTGATTGTGCAAACTTTCGAGTCAAGGGCTACACGATGTATTTCACTCAATCTGTAATAAAAATTTGCTGGCTATCTCAAAGTGCTACACAATATGAGTTGGTTTCAGATTTTTTTACCATAATAGTATAGAATGAATGAATGTTTATTTCAAGATAAAATAAAATACAAATATAAACCTTCACCTAACCTCAACATCCATTTCACAGAGGTTAGATTCACAAAACACCGATGTGAGTGCGATGGTCATACATAAATAGATTAATACCCTACGTATATTATGTACAATTTCTAAGAACAAAATGATTGGCTCTTCCAACTTAACAAAAGTAAATTTGAAAATATGAAATTAAAGAAATACTCTCTAACGTAAAATCATGTACTAAAGACCATAACAATACTCTCATACATTCAATAAATTACTAGCAAAACTAAACCCCTTATAAACAGAAATTATGGATGTCGTAAGAATTAAATAATATTGTAAGCCAAATACTCAAATACATACTCATTTCAGTGGTCATTTACCAAGCAACCAATTTTTAATATATTTTTAGAAACGAACAAAATTGTTACGCCGAATCCAAGTTGGTAATAAATTACATAGTTTTAGGTCAATAATTGAGAATGAAGTTTTATACCAAGATTTCTTAACTGAGGTCTTGCCACATGTCCTTAGTAGTAACTTCTCGTTTTGTACAACTTGTGTTTTCGCGTTCCCGCTTCTCCTACAGACCCTTAAAACTTTGTAAATAAATAAGTGTCGCTAGGGTAAAACTTTATTTTGAAGGAAAATTGGAAAGGATGGAGTAGATCTGTATTTATGGTTTGTAATCCAAATCAAACACTTTTGGGTTACAGTGAGGGGGTTCTGCGTGTTAACTGGCGCTCATCCCCAATTTTCAGTGTCATATTGGTCTGGAGTGAATTAAAGCATAATAAGACATTTGATGCGAGTTGGGTGGTAAAAATTTCGAACAATTATAAGAACAAACATTTCTAAGAGTAACAATAGTAGTTTGGTGAGCATGACTCGATAACCCGAGTATTGAACTCTGATGAGGTTACGACATTTATACGCCTGAAATGACTACCAGCTCCACTGAGCCTGACTTTTGAATGGGTTTAAAGAAGATAGCGCGTGGTGGACGCTACTTCTCCTTTCGAGACCTCGAAAGCTCCGAGCCGTGTCCTCTGTAAACCCCTGAGGGGGCAGTGTGACCTTTTTGATAAATGAATAGGGGCTGAAACCACAATGGAGAAGAGAACTTTCCACTCAAGAGTTTCAAAGAACTTACACTGATATAATCATATTGTATAACGGCGTCATCTTCAATTGTATAACGGTTTTACGAAGAATTTTTATTTTACACATTATGCTTATAAATCCTGGCTAAATGATTGGGTTATTAGATTGCAAGGGGTTTCATATTTCGACAAAAACATTTGTTTTTCATTGTTTAGTAGAGCAACAAAGTTTCGCTTGCTTTTTCTTCGTTATTCATTTTACTTCTACTTTTGCTATATTATACTTCTGTTGTTTTTAATAATTATGCTGTAATAGTACTGACCAATTTATAAATTCCTCGTGAAATGAAGGTTTCGATACATTACAAAAATTAAACAGAAGTTTCGTATAATTTATGTTATAAATGTTCTGGCGTGCTAACGAGCTGAACTGTATGCTTATCTTATCGTCTCTCATTCGGAATTCACATCATAAGAATACGTAGAATGCGAAAACACTTTCAGGATTGTAAAACTAACCCAAATACATATTTCTCTCTTGATTTTTTAATCTATTTAAATCATGTTTAATTTGTGAAAAAAATGCGAGTTTGTTTATTGAGTTCATTTTACTCTCTCAAATTATCCATCGGTAATCCCGCTTTAAAAACAAATAATCAAAATAGATAATATCGTTGAAATATCTCGAAATACTTTTTTATATTTTTCATTAAATTAGAGTAGTGACATGATTAATATTTTTCGAGTTATCAACCAATAAATTCTTTCCGTTCCGTAAATGTAATTTCCTTTTTCCAGTTCGCAAATCGTGTTCAATTGTAAACGAATCGTGTGAGGCCATGACTATTGTTAATACATCACTGACTTGTCCAATTCTTCAAATGAGGATTTCTCAGTTACCTATGATAGAAAGCAAGGTTGCGGCACTATGTTATTTTTAATGTCACAAATATATTTAATACTTACCCCATTAATTGTGATAGATTCATGTGTTAGATATTAAGCAGCCAAGCATATCAATACTATGTTTTTCTTGTAAGAACTTGTACTTGTCCACTTAGTTTACATTTGAAAACTGACATATGTATATACTCGTGAAAATAATTTGGATAAAATGGGGACACAAGATCTTCTAATAGACGTTGGTGTACGAAGATGAAACTACAGCTGGGCGGAAGAAACCATCACTGAAATATATCAGAAACAATTCTACTGCTACGATTTTTCCAACAATGGGTATTGAACTCATTAAAAACTATTTGAGCATTTGTTATTTTTATGCCAAACAAGATGAACTTGTTAGTGTGGCTTACCATGTTATCTTGACCGACAGCACCCTTTGCAAAGCGTCGGCAATTCCTATAATAACACTTTTAATTCCTTTTTGAACTTCCTGGTGATATTAACTGGGGAGTTAAATTGTATGTCCATTGAGACATTGAATAGAAATACGATAAATACGCAATCCAGATGCTTGCTCTATAGTTCATAGAATTGTTTGCTGTCATGGAACATATGTAACTACTTGTATTGTCATTTCCAAAATATTTGGAACGTTTATGAGCGACAAGAGCCCATGACTTTTAATGCTCTTCTGCTTCGACCAATAGTTTGTAAATAGTCGCAGAGCCGTTGTTGACTTAAAGCAAAAATTTGTAAGGATGTTTTAATGTAAAAGAATCGTCTGTGGTAATACTGAATTTATTTTGTGGGTAAAGTTAATGTTTGTGTATTTTTATAATACTTCTAGCCATGTAAAAATACTCATTACTAAAAGAAATAATAATGGCATTAATAGCGTGGCTTTGGCAAATATACACCGATTTCTTGTGTGGTGCATGAAGACGCTTCTTTTACATTTATTCAAGACAGAAATTGATAGAAGAGTTTTGATAAGAGTTAGACCATTTATTGTTATTCATGTCACAATTTTAGAATTATAGCATCAATATATATGCCAGAAGGCTACTATATGAATGTAACGTTAAATTATTCATACTAGATGTAAAAATAGTATGCAGTTCATATAGCATGCAAAAACTTATTTGTGGAAGGCGACATATATCAAACTTATACTATATAGTTTGTATAATCAAAAAAATATGGATATATATTGTATGTTTTTATTTATATACAGGAGTCAGATAGGCTATATATTATTACTATATGTAAAAGTTGATAGAAAGTATATTTATTTGTGATAAAAGTAAAATTTGGATTGTATTTGCTAGTATTATTTTCTGACTTCCATGTCACTTTTTTAACATTATAGACTAAGTATTTACTAATAGATTCATAGGTATGAAAATAATGGCAAAATAGAACAATCAAATTGAAAGGGCTTATTATTCATCAATCATACCAGTAAAGAAGATGCCGAAATGTCAACATGACAAGCAATGAATTTAAAAATATTGCAAACTGTGGGTTTTGTAATTATATTTATAAACTTAGTGCACATGACAATATTGGTAGTTATTGCTTAGTTTAAATAAACGAGATGTCATTTTGTAAATGCAGATGCAACTTGGTAGGAAGAATCTCAAGCGGTGAAAGGTGGCATTTAGTACACTGAAAAAAAAAAGGAATGTTACTGATGTGATTATTCTTGGTAATACAAAATCTGTATTTTAAGTGCTTGAAATATATATTAGACGTAACAAGCCGTTTCATGAGAACTTGAAACAATGCACATTTAATATTAATCAATTCACATTTTAGCATATACGATTGAGATGTATGGCGTCACTTTTCAAACAAAACTTGGCTGATTCCTTAATTGACTGCATGACGAGCATTTTCACAAGCACTTCTTTTCTCCAACAAATGCCTCCTTTTGCCGTGACGACTGTAATAGTGTCTTAATAAAAATAGAACAATAGCATAAACTAGTGCTGAAATACTGCAGAGTTAACAAGCGGAATAAATGAAAAAGGAAGCATCAGTCATATTGACGTGTTTATTAAGTGCTGACATGTGACACACGATCCTATCCACTTATGAGTAAATTTCATGTCCATCTAATTCCATTGAGTATTTTTGTATAGTTTTGAGAGCTTTTATTTCCATTCTGGTGGCATAAAGAAGGCCCTGAGGAAGATTATATCTCCGTTATATGGTTGCTTGAATATCATCCCTTTAGAGTGGAAAAAAGTTTTGGGATCCACGGTAACGACTGCATGCCATTTGCGTACGATGAAGAAATCAAAAACAGAATAAAAACTGATATCAAGTTCTCAGAATTGTTCCTTTACAGTATCTGCAAAAACTAGAGAAAAGAAAGGTTTTTCGAAATATTTTACATTACTCGAAAAAGTACCAGCTTCGTAAGGAAAATGCCGTAATAAATAACGGTATATTTACAGTAATGTAGTAGTTTTTATTTTCTGAAAGTTTAATGTCTCCCCTGATATCTTTTTAATCCCACACTTCAGAAATAACGAGCTTTGTCCTGACATGACAGGTAACACATGCAAGATATGGAATCGCTAATTCCATCTTCTGTGACACGATATTTGTGCATGGAAGAGATCAAAGATTTATCCTTTCCACGAGCCCTGATCAACATCATGGAGAAAAGTAGGATATAGAGTTTAGAAGAAAAAAATTCAATTTCGAGTTATAACTAATTTGAAGTTTACATTTCATTATTTTCAATTTTTTACTTTGAAATGTGTTTACGGTAGCTTCACGTAAGAACTGATCAGATTCAACTTGAATATAACACAAATTTCGCATTAAGTAACTATTTTTAGTAAATTGAAACTACAAGCATTTGAGTACTGTCAAATGTAATCGCGTGAGAAAACGTTTTTGTTTATTTGATTTCGGTTAACAATTTAATTCTCTCGTAAACGACGAGACAAATCATTCATTATCAAAATAAATTATCCCTGAGAGAAACTGAACAAAGTATGAAAATGTAAAAAGAGAATAGTTAATTGCTGTATTCCCACCAATACTACCAAGGTCAGGCTTGTTAATTGTAGAGCACTTGTACGTTGTACGAATGACTCTGTCGCTGGATCTATAATATACAGAGTTGTCCGGGTGATATGTTTGAGTCCAAGAAATTTTCAACGTTTCAACTATTCTGCGATGGCCAATCTTCCGGGTCATGCCTGTTGTACTCCACGGAAAGTTTCTTTGCGTCAAAGAATATCTGCAATGATTGTTTGTAATACGGACAGCGGTTATGAGATTCATGCTTATTTCATTCCTGCAGTGCCCACTCAAAAAATGAAAGCTAATCCATTAACTCGCAAAATTCTTGACGATATAAGCTTTTGAAACACTATCGTAACATCATTTTCATACGCTTGAAAAGTGGTATTGTATCTGCATTGAGAGTGTTTACGAGATTGAGAATGAACTCATTGTTATAATCATGCACGAGTCAACTGAATCATAGAAAATAATTATATACTATCATGTTTTATTTGTGGCTGATTTCTTTGGAACAATATTATAAAGTGTGAATGTCCTCGACGAATCTGTAACAGTATCCATAAATTGATAAATAATTAAAATACTGTATAATAATGCTTATTAATTCAAAAATTATCTGAATAAAATGGTGTTACAGTTTCTTTCCGTCTCGCATTTTGCATTGTGAGTCATGATTTCGTTTTACTCGTTAACGACGAAGGTTAACTTCCAACAACAGAAGAAAGAAAAGGGAAACTAATACGTAAATTTTGTTAAAATTATTCGAACTTTAGAGACACAAACTTTCGTCTCAAATTAATCATGTAAAACGTTACTAATACTATTTAATAAAATGTTATCTAATTTTGTGAACTTTTAACACATTTTAATAAGGTTCGTATATCATGTTTTTTACTTAAGTGGATGATCAGATATTTTTTAAATTAATGTTGTCATACCCTTTAATATTCTATTTAATTTTTAGTCTCAATAAAACGAACCACGGTGTGAATATTTTCTTATCCATAACAATTACACCAGATTTAGATACGATAAGTGAAATGTGAAAATACGATTATCTTGTGGTTGACACTAAAGAGCGTAAAACAAGGTGTTTTCCAATACTTAATCATGCAGTGCTGGAAACAAATTTCAGAGGTATGTCAATGTAACAAATACCCAACCGATACACGTACGTTGTGCAGATCCTTCGAAGAAGTGGACTTCACAGGAATGAAGACGAAAGAAACTTTTTTTTTCCGCCAATGCGAGTCCAGACAATCCTTGAGACGTCAGACTCGCCGGCGGAATGAACCAGATATGTGTACGAACGCACAACGAATAGATTTTAAATAAAGTCCATGATTGCAACTATTTCTCTTTATTTGTTGTATATCCCTATCTTCCAAAATTCAATTCCGGTAGACCTTTTGACAGGGGGATGCAATCCTCCATTGTAAACCTACCCCCTTTCCCCATTTATACCCTAAATAGCTTTCAAAAAAACCTTGTTCCTATTTCCAATTTAGATAATTCCTCTTATTCTTATAAGCAAAAGAAGTACATTATTGTACGAAAATAATTTAGGATGAAAACTTATTACGAAAAATAATTTTAATAAATATTCTACTAGATTTAAATGTTTGTATAAAATGTAATATTTTTAAAAATAAGATTTATCCGAGCGTTTTGATATATTAAAATCCTTTCTGCATTTGATCAATCTAATTGGCATAACTATGAAAGTGAAACAACCATCAAATTATGAATAATTTCATTAACGAAGTGTATTTTATAATGCATTTTATCTATTAATTAGAAATATAGGTGAATCGTTGTGTGAAAAAATAAATACTGATAGTTTTATTTTTAACTTTTATCAAACATAAATTATTTCAAAATATATATTAAAAATGCAAAAAAACAATATGAAAATCAGAAATATTCCTAAGAAATCACTGATTGTCAAGTACCCCCCTTGCATGTCCCTCCAGGTACCCATATCAGTTTTACACCAATGCACATGCCTGAATACTGTCTTTAACGAATACAAAATGTTAGTTCTACTAATTTTTTTTTGAAGAAAAAAGTCTTCAGACTTGTAAAAGAAGTTGTACACCGTGATATCTTTTTTCTTTTTGAACTTTGGTTTAGTTCATGCCTTTACTAACGCTTGATTCTTATTTTCTTCGCCCGAACATTAATAACTGTTAGCCTCACCTATTTTCCAGTTCAATTTTCTTCGCCAGAACTAGTTTTAACCACCCGAAGAAATGTGCAGGGGTGGGGATTCTTCATCACATCTCAACTGACTCCCAGACCTAATCAGCCTACTGTAAGACGAGTACCGAGTCTATCCAGGGGTCAAACTGACCGGAACGAGATGCTGGCCACATCTCCTCCTAATGCCGAGGTCTAAGTAATTGCGGAGTTCTACCCTCTCTGAACCCATTGGGCACCTTTGGGGTCGGATGTGAAACAGTTTGACTTCTGAGAATGGCGTCGCCCCCGTTGCTGTTATCCAAGAGTCTTCAGGAACAGCATTGCCACCGGCCTTCAAGAACCGTCAGCTAATTTTTTTCTTCTCGTCCTCCTCTTCTGAGTCACCTTACGTTCACAAAAAGATGTACACTGAAAAGTAATCGTACACTTCGGTTCGAATTAGTACCTCGGTAAACCGGGTGCTGTACCTTACCCTAAGAAGAGTACGTAAGTTAAGTAGCTACTCATTTCACCCGAGATATTTTTATTTTGTCTCACAATTTGAGTTGAAATTTAACTTTCGTCACTCTCAGTATATAGCACTAGCTGACTCTTCCATCTTCGTACGGGAGATTTTATTTTTATATAGTTTGTTCTCCGTTGTTTAGTTTACACAAAGATAACCTGTTTACTTACAAATATCTTTGTGATACCTTCATTATTTCGAAAATATTTAAAGAAAATTCGAAAAAGCACATAGTCTCTAGGAAGACATACGCAATACATGCGCAACGCCTCATCAAAATTTTTAGATCCCATCTTTTATATGATATTTTTCTCCCTGCTTTGATAAATAAGTCAATCACTCAGGACAGTGCACAAAACACTTTCATTCACTTTCTTGCGTCTTAAGAAATAATATCGAAAATTTCAGAAATTGGGTTTTAGACAGATATTTAGCGATATTTAAATACAAAACCGAGGTGATATCTCAATCAGTTCGTGATATACGGGGAAAGTATTGTATAATGTGATCAGGGTGAACGACAAAAACCTGGAACTGTATGTACCCCTCCGCACCCATAAAAATATATTATATTAAAATGTATTATTAAATGTATCTTGAAAAATCCAAAAACCTGTTTGTATATATTTAAATTTGCAATGTTTGCATACAAGAACCAAGGTGCTATCTGAATTAGTTCGTGAGATGAAGTACAAATAGCGAAACTTCTTAAAATAGCATTTCACCCTAAATAATATCTGTGTAATTAAATGTCGTAAAATACTTCCCAAGTGCGTCTATGCAATCAATTAAAAAGAAAAATTATGTCTCTATTCTCTCATGTCTCGTGTCTTTCTAGCTTAGGTAGAATTAAATCACTAAAATGTCTGAGGTAAAAGCATAAATAAACAGAGTAACATTTACTTCTTGTTATTTCAACTTGAAAAACATAACCTCACCGACCATTTAAATTAAATAATTGCTATTATAATTGATGGTATAATACATCGCGTCTTATGGGAAAAACACTTATTTTCAGAAAAAGACCAAATTTTAAATCTCGAAAGTTTACATTAATTTGTACTAAATTTTCCGTACTATTTTTACATCACTTTTATCTTTAGGTCACCGGACAGTTGAGAAAGATATTTTACGTTTTTCCGAGGTGGGATGCATAAATCACGAAACCGTTGTGCCCGGCCGCCATGTTTGTATATGCTCTTATGCATTTCAAACTAGTCAAGCGAGTTCCAGAATATTGTTTGTGTTATATGATTAACTGATAAATACGCTTTAAATAATGATTTTGGTATTATTCACATTGTTATGTTTTAAACAATTAGAGTAAAAATAAAGAAAACAATAATACATCTCTTTTATTTGAGTAACATGGAGTGTTGGTTCCACCTTTCGCGCACTATTTTATCCGGTATACCTTGATAAACCTTGTTCTGTATTGTAATGGTTTATTACAACTTTTGGAGACTTTTTCTTGTATGTACTGTGTTCGTTTATGCTCTATTTTCCTGTAATGTTCAGAGGGGGATACATTATGAGAAAATGTAAATACTTATCACATCAGGTGAAATAATAACTTTGCCATAACTTCGCAGCTAATGCAGGTAAAATTATCCGTATTTTTCTATAAGTACAAATAGTAGTTAAATTACTATAGTATGTTACTTATCGATATGTTTTAGTAGGCACTTACAAAAAATATTTTCTAGTGAAAGTGGTTAAAATAGCTGCTGCAGTAATAGTAGGTGCGTTTCGAATTTATTGTAAAATGATAATAATGTATAGGCTAATTGAAGCGTGTAAATTATCCTAAGTGATTCACCCTTGATGTACTTACTACAAAAAAAAAAGATATAATCCCTTAACTTTAAATAATTATATCAATTTGTGTTGTTTAAAATTTTGTTAATCGATTGTAGTTTTAATTGGTAAAATTATTTGTATTCTCTCTCCTTTCTTCATGATAAAGTCAGTTTTCCTTCCAATATTTGCATTAAAATTGCTTATCACATCACTCTCCCATTTATTTTGAGTCTACCAGATATGATGAATTTTCCCTGAATGCTATCAAATTCGCAATTATCCCTACTACTCTTTCAGACCAATATATCATTTTTTTATTTGACAAGAGTTTATTTGTAAAACTCTCTCATGTTCTTTATGTCTAGGAATTCGTGTCTATGATGATCGAAAATTAAAGAAAAAAGTTGCAAAAACAAGAGAAGAAAGAAAGAGTAATTCAATATCTTTCACATTTTTTATATTAACAATTTTTCTCTTTAAACAGTTACTTTCCGTCGTTGAATACTTCTCATATGCGAGTTTCCTCTTCCGGAGGTGAATCTGAAAGTAATGGTGGCCTTCCGCCCACCAACCATACCTTTGTCTTAAAAGATACGTGTTTTCATTTTATCTCAACGTTTTCTATTAAAACTCAATATTTTGTACGTATCAAATAATGAATTTATATCATACATGTATTCCACAATCTCACTTTTTCTGGAGCAATTATGCAAAGTATTTTTAAAATTTTTTAAATTGCTAGTAATATATTGTTTTTAATAATATTTCTTGGTGGTTTCAAGCAACGTTATGGATCGAAGAATATTAGGAAATTTCCCCGATTTCCTGCTTTTCACAATAAGTACCAATACTGCGCTCTTGATACGGTTTTTCGCGATATTTCCTCAGTTGTTACACAGTATGGATGAAAATGCCATTCTACCACCACCAATTTGTATCTTATATTCAGATTGGCGTAAGATACAGTGAGTTCTTTAAAATATTTTTCAGGCGTCTTCTGAGAGCTGTGCTTTTTTTTTTTTCTCCAGAGAAGATCAATGCCAGACGACTCTGTTGATTCCAATGCCCCGTGGTATCAGCTCCAACTGTTGAAGAAAAATAAGTTATAAAAGTGTTTTTCTCTGCTTTGAGGATACATACACTTCCTGACCTATTTACGTTTCATAGCTGAAACAGAAAAACGACAGTATAGATGATAATACTCACTCATATTATTTCCGTTTTATTAAGGTGGTACAATGTTTTGAAATTTTGAGTTATACCGCAAGTATGGATGGCCTTGATTTCTCAGGACTGAGATGAAATTCGAATAGGGACGTAGAATCGGAAGAAAAATTTTCACCTGACTGAAAGTGATTAACAAGGTATGATATAATACCTTCTGAATATTATTGAAATGCCGTAGTAGTGATTAATGATAAGTTAATAATTTCACTAGAAAAGGGGATGATAGATGTTAGAACATTATAGTACAGGGAGCGTCAGTGTGACTCATATAAACAACAGACTTTAAAGCATACTTTCAAGTGACGATTAGGATAAAAATATACGGAGTACATTTCAAAAACAAAAAGAATATTTATGAAATTATGAGGAGGTTGGAATAACACATGGGCTCTAATGACCTTTGATGTTGACGAGCCCTAAAGCCCCACAAAAAATAAAAAAAGGAATAACACACGAAATAATCATGGGGGAGGTGGCTGACCAAGTGAAAGTGGGCAGGGCGGTTAGTTTCTTCCTGGAGGGATGGAATCGTATACCAGTGACCGGTAGGATTATTCCTCATACCTCAACATCAGGACAAAATCCCAGATCTACTGAGCCTATTATAAAACGAGTGCTTGGAAAATACTGAGACTCAAACTGGTCATAGTGAGATGACGGTCTCATCTCCATGACCTGGTGTCAAGAGCTCGGTAATTGCGTAGCTCGACCCTCCGCAAACCTCATGAGCGCAACTCAGCGAATGTTGTGGGACAGTTTGACTTAGGTAAAGGTCGTGTAGTAAAAAAAATACATTACAGGTCTTACTGACTCATTTTCTTCTAGTAAAATATTTCTCTAGACATACACTATGTGTCTACTGCTATTTTCAAGAAAAGTCTTTGAAAAATATTACAACTAAAATATTCATAATAAGTTCTAAACCCCCCAGGGGACTTATATCTAGTAAATAGGTGTTTGGCAAACACGGGACCCCAAGCTGAGTCTGGCATTACTTCCACTTACTTGTGATAGACTCCTTCCTTTCTCTTTCCAGACCTTCCTAAGTCACCTCTTGTTCTTTTCGATCCCGACGCTATTAGGACTAGGGTATCTTTCATTTTCCTCATTTTTTGTCCCCCACTCATTTTTTGTCCTCAATGTTTTGATTTTTGGTTTCGAGATTTGTTTGGTATGTTGTAATTCAGGAGGGTTTTTTGTGAGTATGGATGAGTCATTCGGCGAGTCCCACACGCGGGGAGAGTCATGTTGGCTCTCCCTAGTGCGTAACTGCATTTTCCCTACCTGTACAAGTTTTTAGGGCTCCAATGACCTTTGATGTCGAAGAGCCGTAAACCCCCCCCCCCACCAAAAAAAAGTTCTAAACGTAACATAATTATCTTATTACGAGATTTGAGGGAAAATTATACTTTTGTGGTTATTTATTCTGAAATAATCCTTTTTTTTGTGGAGATGATGTAGCAATCGTTCATTTTTATTGTACCACAGACTCTCAAGAGTATCTTTGTTTTTGTTTTTTTGTTTTTTAATACTTTAGAAGCATTGTACTAATACGGAAACAATAGCTTCTTTGCTCGATCAATTTCCCTTGCTGAGGTGTGCATCGAGTAAGCAGTAATCTATACAACATTGAACTTGCGTTTATCTCTCGTATTTGTCTGAGGCCCATGCCGTAGATCAACAGGCTGAAAGAAGACAAAGAAGACAAAGAAGATCAGAGTGCATGAATAGTAATGAGAATTGACTTCAATAGCAGAGGGAAACGTACAATGTAAATGGAATACTAAAGTTTGTAAGAAGAGAGGGAAGTTGATTTGTGGAAGGGTATTACAAAGAGGCGGGTAAAGGGAAAGGGAGAACCAGCGATATACCCGAAAATTCAAAGGTTTCTCTTTCAATACGAAATCTACACTACAAAACAAAAACTAGTGGTGCAAAACCATTGCACATACTTTCTCATATACGGTTCTCCGTCTACAGCATACAATGAGAAAAAATTCTATAGTGAAAGGGTCATTTCTGGCGTGGTCCATTATATTTTGGTCGTCTTCCAGTGCTCTGTTCATGCTGAAAGTCGCTACTTATTACTGTCTTTTATTTGAAAATTAGAAGTAAAATAAATATTCAGAATATTATTTCAAAACATATAGCAACATATCAGTGTTATAAATATCGTAAAAGTATTATGTAAATGTAATTTCGTTGTAGACAGAAATTGATGTATTTTCGTGTCTGCAGCGCTTTTGCTGTCCTACTATGTATTTCACCATTATCATATCTTTCATTTCAATTTACGAAAAGTGTATTCTACATCTTCTTGGACTATTTCCACTGCTAAATATTATTGAAGCTTCTTGAAACAGTAAACAGCATGCATAAGTGTAGCAGACATAAATTATAATACTGTCTATACCAAACTTCCATCTGAAATACCACTACAGTGGATGTAATGCATACTAATTGTACTTAACGTACAGAAAATTTAAGTAAAATCGTTGAAGCCGTTTTTGAGCGAACATTCAAAAGAGTACTTTGATCCTTTGTTTTAAAGTAAGAAAAAGTAAAGTAAAGTGCATGTGCATCGACATCAAGTAAATTCTACCGTAAATACGAAATGCGGTCATCCATTGACTCAGAACCGCTGAGCACGGACAGACAGGCGGACGGACGTTAAGCCAAAAACCACATTTTCAGAATCAGGGATCGCCAAACGGATATTTCCGTCGAAATCTCGCTTTCGAATTTTTTCACGATTACAAAACTTTCTATATACATGAGAAAGTAACAACAAAAATAAACTCTGCAACGTCAACAACCAGGTGAAAATTGCGACGGACCGGGACTCGAAC
>NNCF01126378.1:194756-234164 GCA_002313205.1 Laupala kohalensis | reverse complement strand
TAAGCTGTTGACGATGCAAACACTTATCCACGAGTAGGTACTCGGAAGTTATGAATTAAGAATAAACTCGTCTTTCGGAATAACTCTTCCAAAAATGTTGCCATTTCTCAGTTAACTGTGCTGTTTCTATTTTTTAACATCTAAACTCATAAAAGTTAATTCTATGGAATGTCTGTGGCATGGAAATTGGCAAAAGTAATAGATGAAATTATTTGAAAATTCAAAGGACGCTTCTTAAGGGTTTTTGCAAATAAAATGCAAAGTATGGTTCATATTGATGAATTACAAGAGCAGAAAAACAATTCAAGTCGTCTGCTAATCAGTTGATTTAAAACTTCACTCACACAGTTGTTGACGATGAAGCTTACTTATGTGTCCGCCAGAGTTCGATTGCATTACGTGTGGCGGACATTCCACTAAACGGATAATCTAGTGACCGATCGTAGATACAAAATTATATAAAGGCTGTGATGAATATTGTGTGAAAGTGCATAATCTGAAAGTGAAAGGAAGACCTATTATTTAGAGTTCTTAACTATGCGCTTTGTTTATTGAGCTTGCCGTGTAAAGTGTATTTTCCTCCTTTCTGGATTTCTGAATAATTTGTAATTACAAAAATTCTTTGAAGTCCTCAATACAACAGCACGATGTTTAGTGTAATGGATCAAGTAAACAGAGTAGTAGAATTATTTTGTGATTTATTTTAATATAGCTTTTTTTTTAAATCTATGAGACCGATATTATGCATTTCAAAGAGCACGTAATTGTCTGATAAAAAAAGGAAAAAACTAATGTCACGTGCTCTAAAACTCGAATTATTGAAAAACTAAAAAAGTATTTCGAACTAGAAAGTTTGATTTAACACGATCTTGTATAGGAAAGCGAGGGTCCAAATGAAAAATAGAATTATCGAAAATTTGGGATTAAAGGACTTCGCATTACCGAGGGTCCACTGTATATTGTTATATTAGCAGGGTTAGGATTTATAGGTGTAAATTTCATATGAAAAAAAGGATAGTAAAAAAGGATCAAAATGTTACTGTTTTACTCAACTAATAACTTAAGAAACCATCTTGCTCCTATTCTGATTCATTGAGTTACAAACAGGTACACCAAATCATCACTCATCAGAAGGAGAAAAATATATCTCATTATTTTGTTCTCATCGTTTAATAGCTGCAGTCAGGTACCCCGCAGGAAAATAGATAGGTTTAGAATTCACATGTTCATTGCAAGTTTTAGTTAAAATTAATTAAACTATGTATTAATGGAATTAATTTCGTCTTATCTCCCATAGTACGCGCTGTATAAGATTATGGGAGGAGCTACAATAAAAGGGGAGAAAAGAGGATTATGATGACGACTGAGAGTAAAAGGGGTAAAGGTTCCGAACAAGAGAAGAAAGATGCTGAAAACATGCTTCCTTTCTCGTCCAGAGACTATATTTCGTATTAGTATCTTTCGAAAGAGCTGTATTAGCTCTGAAATATAGGTGCGCACCTAATAATCCTAATCCTGTTTATTGAATGAATAAATGAATGAATTTCATTATTAATCTATTTTTAATTACAATACAACAATTAAAGTTTTTTATTACAACGAAATAGTAACTGAAACCAACTCACCCTACACACTTCTTGGATTAATAAAACTTACATCCCGAGGATACAATCCTGATTGAGACGGCATGCAAATTTGTCACGACAATCTACAGTGGACAAGGATCAACAGTCGTCTCTCCCATTTCATAAATAGCTCTGTCGCTAACATCGACCTGCTTCAGCGAACAACACAATTGGGCGTACACTGATAATCACAAAATAAAAACTTAAATTTAAAGAATCATTCATCACTAGTAGTTTTCTATATCCTCCCTCCGAGAAAAAGTCCATTAACGTCATAAACAGAGGCGGAGTGCGCAGTGAGGTGGAGATGTGGGGAAAGAGCTGAGGATGTGCGGTGAGTTCTGGGGCTGTGTCGAGGTCTGCGTGACTGAGGAACGTTCATTCGCGTGTCACTTCCTGCCCCTCCTCCCGCGCCACCACCCCTATTCACACGACGGGCAGCTACGACGCACAGTGGTTTTTTTGTTGTTGTCATATGGTCAAAACTTTTTTCATGACTAAAGATATTTAAGTTTTATTTTTTGTTATTAGTCTTATAAATACTATTTTTATTATTAATTTCGAATTTTAAATTATTTTAATACTTACGATTTATTAGCAATAATTTCTTATTAATTTAAGGATTTGATAATAGTACGTATTTGATTAATATCAGTTTTTTGTATTCTATTAAATATACATTTGTTGATATTACAACAAGCAGCGACCTATTCTTATTCTTATCTTAAGTGGGTCCCCCATGATTTTTCTTGAGGTGCAAAAAATAATAAATCAGCCACTGCCTTAAGGCCCTTGATCGGAATTGATGGAGTGGTCCCTTGCTTATTTCTGGAGAATGGATTAGTTTATTGCCCTCCACGTGGTCATGATTAGTTTGCAACTACTCTCTAACAGTTAATTTGTTATTCTTATTATTATTTTCATATATAAGAGTCACGAGTTGTAGAGAATTGTTTTATCTTACATACATAATAAAAATATTTTTACTACGTGACAGTATTGTTAGAATTTGATTTTCTGTATGTCTTTCGAATAATAGTTTCAGTTATCGACAGTAACGTAATCACAACGAAGTAGAATATAAGTAATTATTCAATATTAATCAAGGATACCTATATGGAGAAATTGTTTCAAACTTTCAATAGCTCGATATTAACGTTTTGGGTGTCCCTGATATCAAAAATATGTGTTTTATAATTTTATCAGCCCGTCTGTTCGTCACTTTTATCGAACAGTTTTAGAACTATCTCAAAAATGGTTACAAATGTTTTCTGTAAATAATATTTGCAGAAAGTGTAATTATTGTTTATTGTAACTACTTACCAGGTATTTCACAGGAAATTTTACTGTATAATAATTTATGTCTGCTCCACTACCACGTTAGCTCAATGCCCCAAGAGTCCCGAAAACCATTTTCAAAAACAAACTAAGTAAATGCACAAATTGCGTGGAGAATGCTTGCATGCGTAAAATAAGCCCAGTGAGATGGGGATTTATCATCACACCTGAACATCCAGACTGACTCTCAGGTCTACTCAGCCTGCTGTAAAATGAGTACCAGGGTCTATCCTTGGGTCAAACCGGTCGGAACGAGATGCTGACCACATCTCATCCTCCTAGTGCTGAGGTCAAATAATTGCGGAACTCTATCCTCCGCGAACCCCTTGGGCAACTTCTGGGCCTGTTGTGGGATAGTTGGACTTTTGTAAAATAAACCAAAATACTAGAATGGTAAAATATAAGAAGATACAGAAAATTAATCACCGATAAGATAATACGTTTTTGTAGTACATGTTGCAGGATACTAATTCTCTGTTTTTTATCTATACAAGGTAGGCCTGATCTCTTGTATTTTTAAATATACTAAATTGTGAAAACTTGGGAACGTTTATAAGGAAGTATTAGTGATGGGTTTTTACGACTATTTTTATGTAACTAAAGCCAAAAACCTTACCGGAACATTTTGTAAACCGATACCAGAAATAATGATGAAAGAGTTTTGTAAACAAAGAAATTTTTTAACAACAAATTAACTAACCATTTTTCTAATAATTCATTAATTTTTATTCACTTACTTTTTTGTTTAAATTTAATACTTTTGTCATTCTAGATGAGTAATAAGCCATATTTTTTTAATCTTTTTCCGGAGAGTACGAATTTGTAAAGACACCGGGAACTTTATTCCTTAAAGTACAAAATAACATCTTAATCTGTTCTAGAAAAGGGCTCTATCAATTGCTTCCAAAGGATAATTCGTTAATGTTATTCTCAATATGTGATACTTCTCTCGAAACGAAAACACGAAATATTATAGAAAGTATTATCATGACTTCAGTAGTTTCCCCGATTTTACACGTGTAATCAGATAGTAAAACACATTAAAAGAATTCGCTCGAATCTGGTACAATGGTCAGTCTTTGTGTTATGCAGTCACTGTTTGTTCTTCGCCAGGTCATATTTATTTTATACTACCTTTAATATCGCGTGTCCAGTTTGGTTGGATAATTTATCAACACATCACTTAATTATCTTAAGATAGTACAAGCGTAAGTAGAATTAAATCACAAAAATATCTTAAAGCGGCGCCAATAAACAGAGTAACATTTACTTATTATTCTTCCAGCTTGAAAAACAATTATCACTTGCCATTTAAATGTAATTAATGCTATAGTAATTGGTGTGATACATTGCGTCATATGAAAAAAAAACACTTCTTTAAAAAAAAAAACTTTTAGATCACGAAAGCGGTGTAAGTTTCCGTAGTATTTTTAGATGACTTTTATCTTTAGGTCACCGGACAGTTGAGAAAAATATTTCACTTTTTTTCCGAGGTGAGACGCAACAATCAGGAAACGGTTTGCTTGGCCGCCATGTTCGCACGTGCTCTTCCGCATTTCTAAAAAGTCAAGCGAGTTACTGAATATTATTTGTACTATAATATTATTATATTATTTTTAATAATAAACTGATGGATACAAATTAAATCATTTTTCTTCCTTGTTATTCATATTGCGGTGTTTTAAAACGATTAGAATACAAATAAAGAAAACAATGATACATATCAACACTTATGATTTTTAAACACTATACTCAGAATAATCTATAGTTCGATAATAACTTGTACATGTAATTTTTTGCGTAAAATTACAAACATATTGACATTCTATTAGTATTATAACTTGCAGCTAACTTTTTATCTTATCTAGGAACTTTTGCTGAAATTTTTGAATCCGCCTCTGTCTTAGGGCCCTTGATCGGAATTGATGGGATGGTCCCTTGCTTGCTTCCGGAGAGTAAATTAGTTTATTATCCTCCACGTGGTCATACGCAGTTTATACTGTTTTGTTTGACAATAAATTTATTTATTTATTTATTTATCCATGATTTGGAGTCATAGTCCCACCTTAACATTTAATTTTCAGTTATAAATTATTTTATTGTAATTGTAGAAAAGAATATAGCAATAATATATAAATTAAGGATTTTTTATACATTTTATTTTGTCTAAAAAATTGTAACGAAGGAAAGTTTGGTGTGTGTGTGTTTTTGTTGTTGTTGTTTTTTTCGTAAAATGACAAATGAATCCACTGTACGCCTGTGGCGCATCCGCGTGACAGACAACCTGCATTACTTTCTCTCTCCCGCGCTCGCTTGTCGACGAGGGTGCTTGGGCGCTGCTTCGTGGAAGACTCACGAAGATTACTTCAGCGCAGGAGCCTTTTCAGCGAATCCCTCGCTTCCGTTTCTCTAATGTGACAGTTGCAAAACCCACTCTCTCGGTTTGCGGTTCTTGCTTTTTACGCCCCCCCCCCCCATCTTCCTAGAATACACACCTGGTGACTCGAAGTTCGAAGAGGCAGAGGTCTCCCCTGAAACCAGAGGTACAGAGGTCTCGGGGCACTCACTATCCCCATCCAGAGATCAGATATCTTTGTATTTGTCGCAATTAAAATATTTTTATAATATATTATTCATTAAACAATTGTTAACAGATTAACAACGTTAAATAAACAACGAACCTTTTTAAGAACCACGTTGATCCGATCCCTACTAGTCCGAAAACCCGGATAAGCCAAAACGATATTAATTTTTGAAAATTAAATAAATAATCATTTAATGAAATAAATATTTGTAAAAATATTAATGAACTAAAATTATATCATCCTTTATATAATTATACACTTAAAAACGCCAGGAAATTCATTATTCTAAGGAAGCAGGGGGTTCTACTCTTTTATAAATAAATCGATCCTATAAAATATCATTTAAAAAATACATAAATATGAATATTATATACAATTTCGAATTTCTTATGCCAGACATATTTATTTTTCTGCTTATAACGGAATTTCGTATAAACCTAAGTTTCGTTAACCCAAAGAGGTAGAGATACCAATTAGTTCGGATTAGCGGGGTTCTACTGTAACAGAGTAAATATCTTAATATCCAATACGACCATTCATAGACACAAAATTAATGTTTAGTTAATCTGCACACAATTTTAGTACAAGGGAAATTAGTACAATCCCAAGGAGAGTATGAACTTTACAAATAAATTTAAGAAAAGCTAAGTCGATATTGAATATTAATTTTATTTCCTTGTTGTCACACAGATATGTCATTATGTTTCGTGAACTTTTTAAATGCATGTATACTTGACAGAGACTCAAACTAGAGTTGAAACGCTTGTGTATTCACATGTAGTATAAATATAGCCATAAATTATAAACAAAATGACTAATACCTTTAATGATGACATGAATTTATTTTTGGCGAGAAATCTGAGTCCCAACCCGATGGAAATGGTGCTGCCCAAAACCTATCGTTTTGATAAAATGCAGTTATTATTAATGAAAATTTTATAATAATTTCATGATTAATAATAATATTTGAGAAAGGTCGAAAAAATTGAAAATTATTACATGAAGGACAATATGGTTCGTTACTCTCCGGACACAAGTAAAGATCAACCCATTAATTGTGTAAAGTACCGGATTTACTAGTTTTGTCACACCCATCCGAGATAGAGTAAAGATATGGAATATGTCTCTTATAAGTTATAGCAACTATAATTACGATACCTAATAATTGTACGGTATATTTAAGCTGATGTAGTGTCAGGAAGGTCATAATGTGAACAATTCTATGCATTTGTGTTGTTGTTTTTTTAATTTTTTATTTATTTTGAAGAATTATGTATTATAACCTAATTAGTAATTTTATTTTAGAATTATTTTTTCTTATTATTTATAATAGTAAAACATAAAAACTCTTATCTTAGGTTACGTAGTAGGCTACACAAACCAATAAGCATAAAATACGCTATGTACGATTTCATACTTTTTCCACGATATTTAGTTGAAGATGAATTACGTTTAACGAATTAGCAGTTTTCATTCAATTATTAAGAAATCACGATTGAACACGTTTTATCGGCAGCGCAATGTGGTGTGATATGTAATTTCCATGAAATGAAACTCTCTTTTTACTCGGATGTAATTTTATTCCGATGTATCAACTCCGCATTTCCTAAGTAATTAATACTTTTTTGTTGAATACGCTACGTACGTGGCTGTCTTCATTCATGATTGCATTGGCTGCATATTTTTTCGTTTTAGCGAGATTAGAGCTGATCTTCCGTGAAACTCTTTTCGACACAAATTAAAACATTCATCTCTTGTTCAATTTTACGAATACAAATTATACGTCATGTGTACATTGTATACATAAGTACGCAATTGTCCCAGAAATTTTAATTTCTTTTTCTGAGTAATCGGACAAATCACACACCTGTTCCTTTCTGAGATAACAGCATTTAAGTATATCAAGAAAAGAAGCTACTCGAATTATTTGTTTGAAAAGGAGGTTATTTCATTACTTGAGTCTCAAAATTTGACGATCCATGGATACAACTAACCAAGAATCGTTAACCTCACATTCTTCAATCGTAGTACTTTCAAGATTCAACTCAGCATAGATAGATGTGTTGGTACATTCTACTTTAATAATTATGAAAATAAAGAATTAATAATTAATTCTTTGAGTGATGCTCATAATCAACTGCATGCGCCACTTCTTTCTAACCATTGACCCATAGACTAACGAGTACTTAAAGAAGTACACAAACCTCTAATTGATATTGCTCTTCAGTGATGCACTTCTAACGCAAAATAAATGTGATATTCAATTTTCACGAAGTACTACGAATAAAGTGGGAGGAAACACGTCCAAGAAAAATTGTAACACACTTCCAATTTTAGGTCAAAATCAATGTAGTTTATATTCTTTTTTTGAATATCTGTAGTATAATCCACTGATCTGTTTCAATATCACGTAGAAACATTCGCTGAGGTTTTTTACGAGAAGTCCTCGATTGCAATAAATCTCAATCAACGGCGGTAATGATCAACTCGTCATTGAGGAATCGCCGAAAATTTGCCGACCGCACGCTACGTTGTATCCCGCCCAAACGTAGCAATTTATTTTTCTAAACATACAGTAGTTTTTGTACATGATAGATAATTGACCTGGAAGTATAGTACGATTCTCAACTCGACTGTGTTCTCCCTTCAGTAAAAGAGGTGGTACAAAGAGTTAAGATTTTTGTTTTTACCCATGTAATCCCATAAAATGCGTTTTATAAACTATAATGTGTAAACAGTGCGGTCGCAATAAATACTATAATTAAACATTATAATGTTTGCTTGTTATTACAGTCATTTAATAAGATATCTTCATAATGCATCAAATTAAAGAGCATAGATTTCTAAAAATATTTTTTTATGGTCGGATGTCTTCACCGGTAATCTACTCCATCAATAACCAGGTCGCCTGTAATCGGGAGACTACTATAATCTGTGCAGTGGCGGATATATAGGGGGGGGGGGTATACGGGGGCTATATCGCCCCCATTGGAGCTGAACTCTTAACTGATAAAATTGAAGTGATTAGTTATAATTGTTAATGTTATTAATACCAGATTGTTAATTGTTAATTATTTTATGATGCATATTAAAAGCAATATTTATAAAATTTGTGTTGTAAAATCATAATTTTGAACAAAACTCCTCCCCGGTTAGACCCCCCCTTTATTACGGTGTAGATCCGCCACTGATTCCGTGAATGCAAATCACAAGTTACCTGGATAAACATAGAAGGTAAGATAGACTCCGTGTTGTTGCTTCCTGTCTTTTATGTTCTTGCAATCTTTTCGCTCGAGGAAATGTAGAGCATACTAACGAAAGAAAACGGAAGATATTGCCACAATAAAGATACGCATCGCCACCTTTATATTGCCACATACACACCGAGGAACTGCGCTTCAGTTTATTTTTAACTGTTCAATCGGATTTGGCATCTCACATGCCTACACAGGTGTGGATAGTCGTAAAACGCTACTCCAGATACGAAGGGTTCTGAATTTTTCATTAAGTGCTCGAGGTGTTATTAAATCATTATAAATACCATGTATTACACAATATCGATGCAAAGAAAAGTATTATTTTCTTTCCTTAAGTTCATGTTACTTTGTTACTTTTATGAATAATAGTTACCAGATGTAACACCTGATGTGACACAAATAGGTATTTAAAAAGATAGTAATATAAAATAAGACCTCACTTGACTGTGTTCGTAAGTCCCATTAAGATTATTTGGCAACTCCGCTACGTTCATTTCCGCGTTACGTTGTCGAGTCATTATCATGGCAGACAGCTAGCTCTCAGAGACTAAAACCACGAGTAAAATACTGTCAAAAAGTTAAATAAGTCTTCAGAATCCCCGGTGTCTTCAATCAGTTTTTTAAAAATTAATATGAATACATAGCATTTTCGCTAGATGCAATACATTTCGCGAGTAAATCCTGAAATTCGTATACAAAGGCGGAATTACGAGATTTCGCAAGTAAATAGTGTGTCAAAACACATCTTAATATGCTACAAGTGATTTATATGTCCTTCTCTCGTTTAACTTTTTTTCGCGAGTCGCGAAATTTGAGTGTCTTTACCCATAAGTAAGGACTTGTTGTAGGAGGAGGGGGATGAGTGAAGTTCACCAACTGACCAGAGGCAGCAAAACGTGCCATATTCTCTTATAAAATTCATTTCTATTCCTTTCTTTCATACGAGTAAAATTCGTTAGCAAACTGTGGAAACGGCTTTTACTATATCAACGAATTTGGAAACGGCTTGAACTAATAATAATAATAAATTTATCGTCAAACAAAACAGTGCAAACTGCGTATGACCACGTTNTACTCTCCGGAAGCAAGCAAGGGACCATCCCATCAATTCCGATCAAGGGCCCTAAGGCAGAGGCGGATTCAAAAATTTCAGCAAAAATTCCCAGATAAGATAAAAAGTTAGCTACGAGTTATAATACTAATAGAATGTCAATATGTTTGTAATTTAACACAAAAACTTTAATTTACATGTACAAAGTATTATCGAACTATAGATTATTCTGACTAGTGTTTAGAAATCATAAGAATTGAAATAACACTAAATTCACGATTTATTATTACAATAAACAAGCCCCTAGACAAAGCCTAGAGAACCAGTATAAGAAATTCGCCTCTACCCGAAGGAAAACCGGAGCAAAACCCGGGCCAGGATGGGGCTAGAGAATTAATGTACACAACCGTGCCAAAGTAGAGTACACATGAAACTAAAGTAATACGAATCATAAGACAACGAATTAAGAATGAAGAATATCAACGAATTAAGAATCAAGCAGAGATAAGATGACGTAACCTCGTCGTCACTAAGAATGTTCATACAACGTATAGCCAGATAAGAAAATAGGACATAGGCAGCTTCGGGTACGCTCGTCGAGCAGCTACTTCCGGTGAAAGTAACTGAATTTTTACTGCAATGGAAATCAGAGCACATCGAGCCATAAAACAGTACCAGACAACATAGAATATTCTGTGAAAAGTCGACAACTAAAAAAATACAGAAAAAAAACAGATCGGAAAGTCATTGGAGATTATTTTTGTTCGTGAGAAGTGAAACAACTAAATTCGATGGTCCCCAAACAATAAAATTCCATGCCAAACACAAAAACAAAATATTCTAAATTCTTAATACCCCAGGTGGAGACTTTCTCTCTTAAGACACTGCACCGAATGTAAAGGGGCATGTTCTCATTTTTACGTATCGGTGCCTGCCTGTCGAGCGTTGTTTGTTTTCCTGTGGGTACCGTCTTCGCAACGTTCCTCTGGCATGCCTCCGCCTCTCGCTTCCGCCCCTCTCTCAACCGCCCCCACCACCAGGCTCCTGACGCGGCTGTGACCCCGCTCATTAAATATTGGCGACGCCTCAAATTATTGAGTAGCGCCGTTCGCCAGCATGTGAACGTTCGGCCACTTGTATTCCANACAAGTAAGTGGAAGTAATGCCAGACTCAGCTCGGGGCCCCGTGTTCGCCAAACACGTACTTACTAGATGAAAGTCCCCTGGGGGGTTGGTTATATCCCTTAACACGTTTGATCTAACGTGTATCTGGATATCTTGAATCAATATTTATATCTGTATTAAATATAATAATAAATTTATTGTCAAAAACAGTACAAACTGCGTATGACCACGTGAGGGACAAAAAACTAAGTTACTCTCTGGAAACAAGGAAGGAACCATCCCATCAATTTCGATCAAGGACCCAAGGGCTGTGGCGGTTTTAATATTTATAAAACAAATTATTTAATAAATACGCACTGTTAACCATTGATTATTACAAAATAAATTGTAGATATTTGTATAGTAAAAATTCGAGATTAATAAAACAAAGGTATTAAAGACATTCCCGCCCGAGGAAAGTCTGCCGCTACCCGGAGGAAAACAGGAGAAAAACCCGGGTCAGGATGGAGTTACGGAACTGTGTCAAGATTGCGTACATTTAGAAACAAACTATTAAAAACAAAACGGAGCGAAAACAACATACATGAAAAAAGGAATTTAATGAGTATCTAGAGTACTATAGCAATGGCGAGCTAAAGTTTAAGAGATAATAACATCACTTACATCAGCCGAAGTCATATGGAAAACAATATTTATTAGGATATTGAAACTCACATGAACTTCTTTTATTAAAATCTGTAAATTCTTTCACATTATAGAAATAAGTGTTCTTGCAATCTCCTAGTGCCTTGTACGACGATTATGATGAAATTATGCATCAACTTCACAACGTGTTTTGATGAGACGACAGGGCCATAATATTCCTACTTGTTATATTTACTTTTCATACATTCCAAGGGCATATAATGACTATGTATTGCTCAATGAAGAAAGATGGGTAGAAAAAAGATAAAGATCATTCTAAATTTTACATCAAATATTGAGAAATATTAAACATTTGTAAAGATGCTGATGAATCACCTCAAGCACAATGAAGGTAACACGATAATAAGAAATAATGTATTTTATTTTCAGGGCTACAGAGACAGATTGGCAATAAAAGTCAAATGGCTTTCTCGCTTCTTTCAGTACGCGGATCATTGAAAAATGGGATGGCGGAAGCTACATTTTAAGCCCACAAACTCAGTGCTCATGTTTATCCAGTATTTAATAAATCGTGAAAAGACTACAAATAAGAGGATTAAAATTAACATAAAGCAAAAAATCAGGAGTCAGCCCCATTCAACTTCTTAACAAAAAGATCGTATTAATACACTATCATAATATCGTCTACGTGCTTGATTCCGGAGAGTAAATTAGTTTATTGTCCTCCACGTGGTCATACGCAGTTTGTACTGTTTTTTTTACAATAAATTTATTAAAATTTATTATTATTATTATTATTATTATTATTATTGAGTATAATTCATAAAAAAGGCCAACAATCATTAATGTGAAAGAATCTTCGATGACGTAATTATCATTTCAATATTTTAAAACACATCATACCCAAGTCCTTATAGAGATTGAATTTACCTTACTTGTCATAGTTATGGTGTTAACAGCATACATTTCCTGCTACAATACAATCGTAGTACTCTTGAAACCTGAAGAATGTTCACCTTTCAGATTTGCATAATCATATTGTTCCTTGTACTAGTATCTGTATAAATTATGCCCTTTGTTTTCGACCAAGCCAGACTGTACACATTGTCAACCCGGGAGGGAAAGTGTCAAAACCGTATTCCCCTCTCCACTCTTCATATTTGGTGGGATATGTATTGCAAATTCCGCGGAAACAGGCTCAAGTATTATTCTCTCATTAACTATTTCGGTTAATGTCTTTAAACTTTTATGTAAAGGAATCGTACCTCCCAGGGACTACGCTAGCAGCTAAGGGCGGGACCCCCTTCGATTTCCCTTCTCAGAACCCATTCTTAAGATCTACATTGGGGCCATTGCACTTAGACCTTGGAAAGCTTTGACCTGGATATGTTGTGTAAAATAAAATTAATGCTATTTTTTGCAATTACTTGAATAAATATTGATTAGGAACAAGTGATTCCATTTCCATATTTAAGACAGCTTGAAATATATCTGTAACACCCCTCAGAG
This sequence comes from Laupala kohalensis, assembly GCA_002313205.1. Lineage (NCBI taxonomy): Eukaryota > Metazoa > Arthropoda > Insecta > Orthoptera > Trigonidiidae > Laupala > Laupala kohalensis. The sequence goes on along the minus strand of NNCF01126378.1, from coordinate 221,029 downwards.
AGTTATTACACTGATGACTTTTGACATCTATCACTATGTGTGTAGCTCGCATTCTCTTGTAATTTAATTGTATTATATCTTCAAGGTTTTTGTATCTAGTATTTAATTTGTATTAAAATAATTTTTCCGTATTTACTCATTTCTCATTCAATAAAAATATTATACTCAATCTGAATTATTTCCATCATTTATATATTTCGCCGTCAGAATCGTTCCAAATTACATTTTCCATTCATGTATTTCACCTTTGTGGTGAATAGTGTGTCCTGGTTTTCATTTCTCTAGTTCCAAGAATCGTGTCAGTGACGTGAGAGTTAAATTAACAGATATGAACTATGCATGAATACTCATAAATCGTGTGAAAACCGCACACTTTTCTGAGTTAAGTCCAAAATGACGTCTGGCAATTCTCACACAATAACTAAAAATCAGTAAAATGGTACGAGAACTAGCGACCCGTTCCCGGCTTCCCAATGGAGATTTATTGTTATGTTACTGTTATCTTCGTTATAATTAAGTCTAGGTAAAAACACAGGGTCAAATATTCCTTTAAATATTACACTTGGTTACTCTTCGTTACGGGCATATTTACCTCATGATAAGTGACGTATGTAAAATAATCTAAACATGAAAAGATTCCAATATCATGATAAATTACACAGGCACACACAAAAAAAAACGTGGTCTGAACCAAAGACTTGACCAGTGGATCCTGAAATATTTTGATGCGCTGAATCCGAATCCGGAGCTAGAATTACTCCATCCCCCTTCATTTTTCTTTAAAATTACAAAAAAAACCCACCTTGAAATGAGAAAAATATGGAAAATCTTGCTTTCGGAGGATTCCGCATCAGATATAATTGTACAAACCGACCAAAAATGATTCTACGATATGTATTCTGATGTGCTAAATCTAAATCCGCTATCTCTCTGATATTTTTAATAACAAAAAACACAAGTAAATAGGGAAAATACGGAAAATCTTGCTTTGGAAGGGTTCATCATCAGATATAACTATCCAAATCGACTAAAAATGATAGTAAGATGTGTATTTTGATGCCCTGAATCCGAATTCGGAGCCAGAGAATTTCAGCTATATGATATTTAGCGAGATGAGGGCATTGAAAACTGTGAATATCGCTTCCACGTAAGAAATAATGTTTCCTCTACTCCTTTTTCCTTTTTTAACGAACTCTTCTATCTTCAAACGATCTATGAAACAGATTTCTTTTTCTTTTCTGTGTTTTTGCTTTGTTTTCCCATTTGAGCATCCAACAGAAATCTGTCATCAAATTAATATCCCACCTTTCTTGGTACCGGCGCTCCATTTCCTTTATATCTTGGTGAAAACGTTCACCTTGTTCTTCGCTATAGTTTCCGAGCTTGTTCGGGAAATACTCAAGATGAGAGTGTAGAAAATGCAATTTCAAATTCATCAGACAACCCTGCTGTTTGAAGTTTTCCAACAGTTCCTTCACTAAATCATTGTAATCCTCACTTGTCTGGTTTCCTAAGAAATTCTGAACGACTTTTTTGAAACTTATCCAGATAGCTTTTTCTGTATAATTCATTTTTGAACGGATTTGAGGACCATCGAAAATACCTTCGTTCAGTTTACTACTACTTATTTCATGAAACTTTTGTCCTAAATATTCAACACAATCATCATCCTTGTCCAAAGATTTAACGAACTGTATCATGAGGCCAAGTTTGATATGGAGAGGCGGAAGCAGAATACTTGACCCCCCAGGGGATTTACACCTAGTAAGTACGTGTTTGGCAAACACGGAACTCCGAGCTGAGTCTGTCATTACTTCCACTGACTTGTGCAAGGCTCCTTCCTTTCTCTTTCCTGACCTCCCTCGGTCACCTCTTGTTCCTTTCGATCCCGACGCTATTAGGGTTAGGGTATCATTCATTTTCCTCATTTCTTTGTCGTACCCCTCATTCTTTGTCCCCCATCATACTTTGTCCCCCCCCTCATTTTTTGTCCTCAATGTTTTGATGTATGTTTTGAGATATGTTTTGGTATGTTGTAATTCTGGAGGGTTTTTAGTAGGTATGGTTGAGTCATTCGGCGAGTCCCACACGTAACTGCATTTTCCCTACCTGTACAAGTTTTTAGGGTTCCAATGACCTTTGATGTCGAAGAGCTATAAAGCCCCACAAAAAAAAGAATACTTGAAGGATCAACAAAGGGTTTGCGGATGATGTTTTACAAACCTGGATGGAAATCTGTTCTTCTTGGTCATTCTTTCTCTTCATAATTTTTTTTTCTGTCTCTACTATCCCACAGACATAAGAAGCAAAGAATATTTTGTAAATCCTGATTGCTGCCCAAGAATCAAAGTCGAAATCTTAAGATCACCACAAATTTTCCATTTGTTTTTCGTATTTCAATTTCTTCAATACTACTTGTAAATTCTCGTACGTTACTTCCAACTTCGTTTAGTAGGCTATTGGAATCCGTGCAAACGTAATCCCGTTGTGAAGAAGAACAGCTTTAAGGCTCCGTTTTGAAGGGTCAATGAATAGTCTCCGCTATTCATCTTTATAAATATCATGTAACTGAAATTCTCTGGCTCCGAATTCGAATTCAGGGCATCAAAATACTCATCTTACAATAATTTTTAGTCGATTTGTAAGGTTACACCTGATGCTAAACCCCCAACCTCCAGAGCAAGACTTTCCGTATTTTCCCTATTTAAATGGGGGTTTTGTTATTAAAAAAAGCAGTGAGGTAGAACAATTCTGACTCCGGATTCTGATTCAGCGCGTCAAAATACATAAGGATCCATAGGTCTAGACTTTGGTTTAGACAACTTTTTATTTTGTGTGTGCCTGTGTTATCGTTTAGAAGTAAGTATACTATTTGTGTGTGTGGAACACTATCAACAAACACTTCCGTATGTGTTATTAATTATTCTTAAAAATACTTTCATGATTTGTTTTTCCTACCACCGCTCACCCGATCATAGGCCGCGATCGACCGCACCTGTGTCGCCACGTCTGAAGCACATCACGGCAGTGGCGCGCAAATACACAAACATGCTGGTGAAATCGAAACTGTTCGTACAAAACTTACGATTCAAAAAGTTCGTAATTTTGTAAAGTATTTTATTTAATTTGATAAGGATTTATTTTCTTCCTACCCAAATTTCACTCTTTAGTTGAAGTATTTTAATACGTCAGTTTTTAATTAATCGTCAGTCGATAATTTGGGTTAACCTCTGTAGATCCACATCAGGACTTTATTGTTGAACGAATTGCGGCGTACAATAAAATAATATATTATTGTCGCCTATCTCTTACCTTTTATGCAGCGTACTCTCTGAAGATTGCTTTTGTTTGCTTTTGTTTTCTTGATTGGCGACTGTCATTGCTTAACATTTATGTAACCTAACCTAACCTGACCTAACCTAACCTGACCTAACCTGACCTAACCTGACCTAACCTGACCTAACCTGACCTAACCTGACCTAACCTGACCTAACCTGACCTAACCTAACGTAACAAAACATGTACTATTACGTGATGACATATCTATGAATTAAAAAATGAATCGCATAAACCGGATGACCGGTTCTCGAATGATAAGCGTACTAACGGAAAAACAAACGAACAGAGAGATTTTGCTTTTTATAATATGTAGGGATAGGGATAAATGGAAGTTTTATAATATAATGGAACAGTTGGACGTAATTCACAATTTTTTTCAATAATAATAATAAATTTATTGTCAAAAAACAGTACAGACTGCGTATGACTTTTTTCAGTTTTTCTCACTCTTTAACTTATTGCTTAATGTTAGTTATTAATAATCTGGGTGTGCTTTAGTCCTCATAATAGTAGCCGACTAATATTTACATCTACAAGATAAATTATAATATATATTCTTACCTATATGAATCAGTGAATAATTTTATCATGATTAGTTTTCAACGGATGAAGAGAAATGATAATTAAAATTATGTTCATTTTTTATAATGTTTATGTAAAAATTTCTTCAATGAAATCGATAACACTCAGAAGATAAAATTAATGATAGTAATGTATTTATTTTTGTGCTTTGTTTTTCTACATAGATTCTCACTCACCACTTGTGGATGCTTACGTCTGATGGGTTCGCGAGACAATCACACAAGCGCTCACTTGGATATCCGTCAGCAAGAAATTGTTGTTTATTAGTGAATCATTTGATCTTTCTCTTTGGCTGTTGTGATCGATTTGACACTTTCAATACTAATTGAGATCAAGGGCGGATACAGACTAATATTTTAGGTAGGGTCATAACAAATAATATAGTGTTGGGCATAGTACGTTTCAAAAAACACATCCCAACCTCAGAAAAAACTTTAAAATTCTGAAGCAAATTGTAGTTTAGGTCATCTAAGTGTGCTTTATGCGATTCGGTACAGTAACATCCTCTTTATTTTAAAATTTTTGTACGACAGGGAAAAGTGATGGGTGCAAAACATTTATCCTGACTGAAGATGCAAAAACCTTTTTTCTCATTTTAAGGTACAAAAGCATTTAATATTTCAAGGATAAGAACAAAATTGCTGGTGAAAGACGGCGCTGGAGCTGCGGTTTTTGAAAAATTAAGTTAAAGTGCTGTATAAGACTGGGACTGTTCCTCTCTATTGAACCCAAAATTTGAATTCATCGTTAATTCCTGAGACGATACAAATATACTGCAGTACTAATTACTGATTAAAAATCGTTAGAATGCGTCAACCTTGTTGAAAATCAGAAACGCTTTTACGCAACTAGAGACTCATTCTCTATGAGTTTTTAGGGGGGTCATGACCCCCTTGACCCTCCCCTTGTATCCACGCCTAATTGAGATGAGTAAAGAAAGGGACAATTAATAAAAAACGAATGAATGGTTTTCATCTGTCATTGATAATGGATCCAATAGTTCGTCGGTCAATTGTTTGGGTACTCTCGACTCGAGAGCAGAGTATTTCCGGAATGAGACGCTTACCGATGCTGACGTGAACTGCAAGTTTATCCCTCGGGAGTTTCGTATCTAACGCTCCTACACGTTTCACTTAAAAATACAACTTATTTTCCAAGAGACAAAATGTTTTTGAGGCAATAATTATTAATATGAAGAGAATTTTTTTCTCTTGAGGCTTTAGGGCTCGCCAACATCAGGGTCAAATAAATAAATTACGATTTACGATCTTTTTACGGACTATTTCGATATAATATAATGGACGTTAATAGCAGAATATTAATAGAGAGTTTTTGCAAAACGAACACGCTTCCTAGCGTATAAGTTACGTCGATGACTCTAACCGCGTAACGTACTTGGAAAGACCTAGTGTAGTCAATGCATTTTTGCAAAGCGTACCTTCTCCTCAAATCATATTAAAATTATGAACCCAAACATTTATGCAAGCGTCCACAAGAAAACTGCACTGTGAGTTCTCATACGGCGCACACAACCTACAAATCTCTCGCATATCCTCTGAGATATTAACATAACCTCAAATCCAGACCAAAATCCGCCATGACCTCTCACTAGTGTACCACTAACACCATACGCAAACAGAGGCGTTGTGACGTACTACGCTAGGAGCGTTAGTGTACCACTAACTACTGAGCATACGCAGAAGCAACTTGCATGTGGGTAGCAAATACGATAGCTCGCTGGTAAGTTATGCAAAAACTACCTAATAACGTTAATAAAACATGTTATCAAATTGACATCTTCTAAGCTGATATTGCAATTCCCTACCATCTTTGGAAGCACATAATGCTTTTTTTTCATTCTCTTCAGACATACTTCATTAAATATTCTCCATATTAGTATTTCTATGAGAAGAAAAATTTAAAGAATAGAGAATTTTGAAATTAATAGATGCAATAATGTATGTAATGTAGTCATTAGAATGCCAACTGACGAACCACTTTGAAATTGATGATATGAACCGTGCGTTAACTATGAAACGTTATGGAATGAAAACTCGAGTAGGCAACTTCTCAAACCACACCATTGACCTGTTTCGTCCCACTAAAAATTTCCCATTTCTAACACAATACAATCATTGAAATGAAGATTAATGACTCAGGATAACTTACTTTCTTCCTAAATAATAATCTGCATTACATCTGCTAAATAATACATCTGCATCATAAATCATTTAATTATTTTCAAGAGAACTGGTTGGCACCCTTTGTCGGTCATTTGAACGAATGAAAGAGATATGCAAATAGATTCGAACAAAAGAACTCTGACGGTTGCGTAACAATGTAAATATTATAGACGATAGTAATTTAGTTGTTTCCTCAATTCCTTTATTAAAGACGAAATAAATATTACTTTACGTTGTCTTTCAATGACGAGTTCATTATTTTTCATGGGTCCGTACCCATTGTTGGTTATAATACGAGAGAAAAAAAGTAAAGAGTTGAAAGCCGTTGGTCTAACTGAACAATAGAACATCGTTGTGCGAAGGGGTGGTCGAGGCGAAGTGGGTGGGAGTTGGGGGGAGGTGACGAGTGGTGAGGTGAGAGCCTCAAAGACCTAACCGCTGCCCGCATTGCGGCGTGGCACAAGAGGGGAGTATGGGGAAGGAGAGAGACCGTTTGCTTGCCTCGCCTTGCCTTGCCTTGCCTGCTGCAGCCCCTTAACGACTTTACTACCCTCTTTTTACAGTGTAGGATTACTTGGCGTCTTGCGGGGCTGAATAAAGCGAAGGTGCCTTCAAGAAACTTCACTTGCCTCTTCCAACTTCCTCATTTAATGCAGAGTAAAATTTATGCATTACTCGCTAAGAAAATCTATACATTTCCGGGTAATGAGGAAGTTTTCATGCATAGTTTGGACGAAGGATGTACCACATAACATGACTAGCCCCTGCAGTCTTTCTCATACTCCGTAACTAACTCCATATGTGATCGCATTTTAAGGAAATAAACACGTGTTTAATGATAATAAACTAATATTAGATGATTTGATATCCATTTATACAAGGGTGATATGAATGTTACGAATGTCCATTTACGACAAAGCAAATTCCAAATTATTTTTGAAGACAAATATACATTCAAATCACGTATAGTATTTACCAAAGATAGAGAAACTGCTTCCCAGGCCGATACTAATCTTGAAGATATCTTCCTTCTAAGACGAATGCTTAATGTAGTTGCCGATATCTGCAAAGAATCCTCTTTCCTAATTCATATCGTGGTAAAATTAACTATTTTTCTTACATTGCTTAGTGACGGTTCATTTTTCTCGCCTAGTCAATTAGAACAAAACTTGAACCACGGTAGTACGACGTCCCATTATCAAGGTACTACCTCACTAAAAAGTACAAGAGTCCTGCTCTATTCACCCCTCGTTACACTTAATACTTAAATTATTTCTTGGGATCCTTCACTTGAAATACTCCTGTCTCAATAACTGTGTTTTAGAAGCGTGATTCAAATTTTATTTCGCTCATATCCCTTAGAAGTACGGAATATCTGAGAATTTCCGTGGAGAGAGATATGCTACTAATGGATATCCCGCTTAGTGTCGAACGATTGTAAAGTCCGCAACAATTTAAGGAAGACCCACAACCTGTGAGGCAGTTTTTCTGTCTTTGAGGAACACTATACCTTGTATAGTGTGGTTCAAATATTTCAACGGGTTGTACTAGTTCAGATGGTACAAGCATCAATAATTTTGTATCCAGGATATTGAAGTCAATCACTAACATACCACAAGAAAACTCTTTCCACCTGTTAAACGCAAATCGTATTTTTTTCATAATAATAATTACAACGAATATGTTTTAGTGCTACCATATTTCATGTTCAGGTGTTAATCTATCCTCAGGTTATTAAGATACAATTTATCTCACAGATAAATTACATGTGATATTGGAGTGACAATATAATTTTGCGAGTTTTTTTAGTTAAGTAGTTTATACATCGAGTGTTTATGCGTGGCGTTGACAGCGTTTAAATACGAAAAATGAGCTATTACAATATTGTCTTTCAAACTAGAATAAATGTTTATCAGTGACAATTATTTGTATTTCCATAATCTAAAGAATCTATGGTCAATTTGAATAAATACCGTAGACTTTATAAATTACACCTTTTTTGTGTATGATGCTGACATAGTTACAAATTCTATGAAAATTGAACAATTTTTCGAGAATTACCATTTCTTATATTTCTAAGCCTATGATTATAAAGGAAGGTGTCCGACTAATCAGCTGACTCTCATCAAAATGTGACCCAAGCGAAACTCCTTAGGACATGCTTTAAGATAAAATCCTCTAGGTCACACCAATATTGCTTTATCGTTGAATAACGGATTACATATTGCACAATCTGAGATAGGTGAATATGAACATTTGACATTATATTGTATGATGAAGTAATTTAATATAACACATTACAAGTGCTGAAAATATTCTGCAAAATATCTTTGAACACAGTGTTGGAGATGATCTTGAAGTTTTTTCTACGTTATCAGAGAACGATCCCTTATCACTTTCTTAATGGAGTAATATGCCTGAGGATGACTTCATTGTATGAGTACATTCGCGGGATATTGCCGCTAGAGATATTGACAGCGTTCATCGCTTGCCATTTCATTGAAGTCTTCAATTTTTTAAACAAAATCTTCAATTAAATAATGCATTGTTGAGCTGTAAAATTAATATTCGGTTTCTGTCCAGAAAATTCTCTTTGCAATGATACCTCACAGTTGATAATTGCTTTGGTAAGACGGAAAGAAAAGGGATAATTACATAAAGTTGAAAAGTTATTACAGAAGTTACCGTTCAGAAATAATTTATATTATGCGGACCACATCTCCTCCTCATCCTAGTGCCGAGACCTAGCAACCTACGGAGTTCTACCCTACGTGAATCCGTTGGACATCTTCGAGACCTGTTGTGGAACACTTAGACTACATATCTATAGAAATATTTATCTTTTTTTTTTTGTGTGTGTGGGGCTTTAGGGCTCGTCAGCATCGAGGTCATTAGAGACCTTAAAACTTGTACAGGTAGGGAAAATGCAGTTACGCACTAGGGAGAGCCAACATGACTCTCCCCGCGTGTGGGACTCGCCGAATGACTCAGCCATACCCACTAAAAACCCTCCTGAATTACAACTCAAAACTCAAATCCTAACATATCTCACGACTTTTACTAAAAACATTTTTTAAAAAAAGAGGAAAGAGGAAAATGAAAGATACCCTAGCCCTCGCAACCTAGTAGCGTCGGGATCGAAAAAACAAGAGGTGACCAAGGGAGGTCAGAAAAGAGAAAGGAAGGAGCATGGCACAAGCAAGTGGAAGCAATGCCAGACTCAGCTCGGGGCCCCGTGTTTGCCAAACACGTACTTACTAGATGTTAGTCCCCTGGGGCGAGGTAGGAAAATGAAAGATACCCTAGCCCTAATGGCGTCGGGATCGAAAAGAACAAGAGGTGACCAAGAGAGATCAGGAAAGAGAAAGGAAGGAGCATGGCACAAGTAAGTGGAAGTAATGCCAGACTCAGCTCGGGACCCCGTGTTCGCCAAACACGTACTTACTCGATGTAAGTCCCCTGGGGGGGGGGGAAATATTTATCGTTTAATAGTATAGGATAACTAATTATATAATATAACAATTTATTCCCATAACGAAATATCAATCATCAGTTACAAATAACAAGTAATAAATCTTTGTCGATTTATCTTAGGAAACATTAATTGCAGAGATACTCTGATCTGATTACATAGATTTCAGTGGAAAAAATATTAGATACTTTCACTTTTGTTGTGTGGTGTTAACATTGGACCACTTCCTATCCCTCAAACTTCTACGTTTGAAACGATACTTGTTTGTTTGTTCATCAATTACTAAAAATCTACTGCAGTAAATGACTTTTTTCATGAAAACATACAAAAATACTTTTACATCCACATCGCATTTTTTTCTGTTAGAAATAACTTGTTCGAAGTGACCATTTTTATAGTGTATGAATACAAAGATTCAGTTATCTTTTCAACTAGCAAAAAATATACTCACGTACGTTAACCTTTGTCTCATTTATTATTTGGTCTTTGCCCTTCTTATTTTATAATAAAATACATTAATCCATGAAACAATTCTTCTCTATTTATTCCAATACACCTGTCGTCATAAAAAGTATAGATACTCATGATACGTCAAAACTCACATATCTGAGTCCAAATAGTCAACAGAGACACTTTTTACTTGCTTATCAGACGAAAATGATTTTATATTGATTTATATTTTATGTCACGAAACAAAGCTTCAGTAATTATAATCGTATTGTAATAAGCATTTTCAGACAGTAATTTCTTGTACGAATCTTAGAAAGAAAGACAGGATCAATTCCCATAACATCACATGTGAATAATTTACTTAGCATATCTGATGTGTGTTGGTTCCAACTCTATCTAAATTCATCCCTACATTTGACCCATTTTCCGATTTCGGATTTCATGGCGCCATAAAACGAGCGCCCAAATCCCATAAACTGGTCTCAGGGCACTATTCTGATATAAAATTTATCTAACAGGCTCTTAGTGCGGAAATGGTGGAGGGTGCATTAGTAGACGATTTCAGTAACTCGCCGATGTTACGACAAATCCTACCCTGATGGGGAAGGAAATCTCCAAACAGAAATCAGCCGAAGAAAATATTCGTACGATAATCTTTAAAAGCATTAAATTATACGATATCTGAAATATGCAATAAGAACTGGAGCATAATGTAAAGGTGGACTCAGTCAAAGAAAAGAAGTTTGAAGAAATCAAGCGCCTTCCTATTCGTTTCCGAGAATACTTACTTTTCAAGGATCGAGAAGTATTATAACAGACATTATTAAAATATCTAGTGGCTAGATCTTTATTGGTCATAGAAATCAGAGGGATGACCGAAACAAACAATGGCGAATTTCTAGAATTGGGAAGATTGTTTATATTTTCATTGCATTTCTTCAGTTATTGACTAAAAATATCAGGAGATAGTCCGAACTTGATTAGTTTCAAATTTCTTACAAACTTCCTGGTACACGAAAGCAAGAGAAATTGATTCTTGAATGTGGTAGTATTAAAGTAGGCAGAAGGGTCCCTCGCTTCAATTCTCAACTTGGAAGTTGATTGAAACTGGGAAGGTTCTTAAAACACACAATTGATTTTTTCAGACCTTATTAACAAAAATCTCACGACAATATTAGTGGACTCTTTTATGAGAAAAAAAGAAATCTATTAACAAATCTGAAAACAAACGTTAGTGTTTCTAAGAAGATTTGGTTTGTGAAGTTTTAATCTCGGTGATGAAACATTGTTGTGACGCCATAAATATTGTGGAGGTTCTCAGGATTTTTTGTCCTATTCATATGTTTACATTTCATATAAAAGAGGTGTTAAATAAGTAAATTATGTCAAAAATTCCATTACAAACTGCGCAGGACCACGTGGAGAACAATAAACTATTTTGCTCTCCGGAAGCAAGCAAGGGACCTTCCCATTTACTGTCGTGACATCACTGAAGAGATTTATAGTCTTGAGCGTCATCTTTAAATAGGAAAAATGGGCCCTGACTTAGAAGTACAAAATTTTTAGTTCCTTCTCAAGCAGTGCTTTTCAACTGGCAGTCCACGACATATAGTACATTTTACATCAAATTTTTCATTAAAACATAGGGGGGGGGGCAACTGTGTGTAGTAAATGTATGCTGTTAGAATTATTATTTGACGTGGCATGTCTGATGAGAGAAAATGGAAAATTGTATTCGGAATTTCCGCGTCGTACATTACGATATGAAAAAAATATATTATAATAAGAAATATTAAAAATACAGAAATATACTCTTTAAATTTTCCAGCTTGAAATAATAAACGTTTGTTGATGAGAATCAAAGCATCGCGTTAAAAATAAATAATACATTTTTATTATTCAGCGGCAACATTTTTTCAAACTCCATCTTGTGTCAGCTAGATCTATTGGAAGTTACATAGAAAATGTCCCGCGGTCTAAGATAAGTTAGAAAGCGCTGGTCTAAGCAATTTCTACTAGAGATTGTTGAAAATGGGCTATTGTGACCGCGGGACGCAAGTCACGTGTTTCTATGTTGTCGACCTCCGCCTCCTCCCCAGATCAAAATCCCACCGGGTCAAAAATGGTGTATCTGACCCCCAGAGGCATCTTCTTTCTATAAATTATAAACTTTATGAATTATAAAATGATCAACTTCTTGGCAAAAAAGCAGTTGCAAAAATAGTTGCTGCGTATGACCAGGTGGGGGATAATAAACTAAGTTACTCTCCGGAAACAAGTAAGGAACCAAGAAAGTTCTTGATTTCAATTTTTATTTGCAACGATGTCATGGAACCCGTGTTAGTTTTTTGCACTTTTTTGAGTGGTAACATACAAAAGCTCAGCAGCAAAAAAAGTACGTTGTTCCTAAATTCTTAATTTTTGAGCAAACTTGAACCTTTAGCTATTTTAGTAGGCATTTAACTATTTTGGCGCCTTTCTTTTTCACCGATGCACCACCCTCTCACACGCACACACTCAGCTTGGGCCATTATATTTTTTAACGTGTTCTTCTAACGAATAAAATTTGGGAAAAAATGAATTGTAGACGTCAGAGTTCTCACTGTAGACTGTCCAGTATCATATCTTCAAAAAACATGCTTTGCATATTTAACCAAACTTTCAAAATCACACTAAATTTTCGAAAGTGAGAAAATGTTGGTTGGCACTTGCTAGAATACAATGTACATTCTTTTGTTTTTTATTTTTGTATTTGTTTCTAGAATCATCGAAACTCTATGCAATGCTTAACAAAAAAGATGAACTATGACAAGCAGATATTTCTTGATTTCGAAATCAACTTTGCAAAGTACCAACACACGTAACGATATATGACCAACGTTAAAGTTTAGGAAAGAAATATTGAGAGCTAGCCTTAATTGAAGATGTAGTATTGAACAATGTATTTCATCTATTAACATAAAGACGGTTGAAGTGAGTTCTTCACGCGCTACGACATTACGTAACATGCAGAGTAGGTGGAAGTGTTGGTAAGACTGACATAATCTCCCGGTCACTTGACCTTGATTTGTTAAGTGAAGAATACTCACTGAGTCGCACCGAGTTGTCGGTTAGGAATTGCAAGTCAGAGGTAGGCGGTGGTTGACGTAGTGTATAACTTGAAAGTAACAGTAATACTCCGATACTTATTGCAAATTAGTATTTACTTATTTGTTAACGTTGGGTTTTTCTAGTTTCTGAGAAATGGCCACCAAAGCAGTTTGTGTTCTGATTGGAGAAACTGTGAAAGGAACAATATATTTTGAGCAATCTGTAAGTATAATCACGTTTCAAAGGATTGTAATATATTATTTAGAGCATTTCTTGGTTTCTTGCATCCATTCATTAGTACTTATTTTGAGATATAATACGTTTGTGTTTTATTCTTTTCACATTGATTTCAACTCGTTTTTTTGTATCGTTTTTCAGGGGAGTGGTGCCCCAGTTTCTGTCACTGGCGAACTACAGGGTCTTGCCAAAGGCGATCATGGATTCCATGTACATGAATTTGGTGACAATACAAACGGTATGTCCCTTCATTGTAGTGACCTATTTGTACTTTGCTCCGGCCATTGTTGAATATTTGTTTAAAAAAATGTTATTACTTTCTTTGTTTGAAATGTTTAATTGTCTCTAAGAATTTCATTTACCTGCTTATAGTAAGTATTTGTTATTGTGTTCTGTTTTATTCTCCCTTCTCTTAACTTAAAAAAGAAATCTTTTTGATAGGTGAGAATGTAATCAAATGTATGTTAGAAATACTTTTGATATTTTAGAATTTGTTACATTATTCTGTATTTTTTCTTTGAGTAAGTTTTCATAGTTGCATAGTTCCTAACCTATGGGGATGCTGCAAACGGGGCGAATAGTTTGGTTTGAGAATATACATTCTCTGAAATTTGAAAAAATTAATTTATTTTCTTTCAACGATACTAAATAATTCTGAATTGCAGTTAAATTATTTTAAGAAAGTTTTGATCTTAGCAAATAATGCAATTTTAGCTATGAAACACATTACACTTGAAACTTAATATCTTACAATTAACTATTTTAATTTAATTTCTGAGCTGGGAGTGTGTGATATAAACAATTATATTCATTTCATTCCTGCCATCATAAATGATCATGTCGTTGCAATCATGTTTATTGGTCTGGTTTTATGTACGATAGGCATTAAAGAGTTAGGTATAAATATTTGTCATTCCAATTCCAGCTCGATGACCTTTTCCTTTGTTAACATCATTATAATTTTTCATTTATTAGATGTTAAAACCTATGAATTGAACCTTTCATGTCTCAATTTGCTTCTGTTATGTAACATATCATTGAACCTCAATTTTAAGTAGCAATATGATTTGTACCACCAGACGATGACTTCAACATAAAGTCAAAACATAGTGAGCTTTTAAATCGCAAAATATATGCTGTTTGTCCTTTTAAAGTCGTAAGTTTTGAATTCTTTATTTAATTTAAGTAGCAGCATTTGAATTTGGGCTCAAGACTGTACCGACTAGACTATGATCCTTCATAAAAATCAAAAATATTTGTAATTAGAAGTTCTTGTAAGCGGAAGCTACTAAAGCTGTCAAATCACAATCTGTTGCATTAAATTAATCAATATTTAATATTTTCTGTTAGTGAAGTGAAATTTGTCGAATAAAGGTTCTATCATTCTTTACCTTATTAATTGACTTTTCTTTTATGGCTTTAAAAGCTCATCTCTTGAGAACTAAGTGTCGTGTAATGGGATAAATTTCGAATCTCAATTAACATGAATGTCATTTTGAACTAATTTGCAAAATAGGATGGCACCATGATATGGGACAAATTTAATGTGTTAATACTTCATGATACAATACCTTATTTTGTGTGAAGTTTTTAATACTTGTAATATTCCTCAATTTTTATTGTTACAGGATGTACTAGTGCTGGCGCTCATTTTAATCCTCATAAAAAGGATCATGCTGGTCCAAATGATGCCGACCGTCATGTTGGAGACCTTGGAAATGTAACTGCTGATGACAAAGGAATTGCCAAAGTCAAAATTTCAGACAAAATTATTTCCTTGTGTGGAGCACACAGCATTATTGGCAGGACATTAGTGGTATGAAATTTGATTATTCATAAGCAGTGAGAATTTATTCTGTCTGACTTTTACTCCAGGCTAAAATGTTAAATCCCATTTGAAATCAGATTTATTGAAACCTTTTTTCCCAAATACCATTTTCAAATTTATATCTCATGCGAGTAATGTAAATCCCAACTATGTATTTTTTGTCAACCTATATTATTCTGCATATTTAGTATTATATATATTTAGAAATCATTTTCTTTGAACTCTATTTTTGTGTGTGTTTTATGAAATACTAAATTATTACATAATTCTTCAACGATATTATGTAGTGTATGATAAAAAAAAAAATTTCATTCACATTATTTTAATTAATACGGTATTTTATCTGTATGATGGTGTTGGATCTTCTTATATAAATTTTTGCATTTCCCACATTCTGTAACATATTTTTCATTTCCTCAAAATTTTGACACATTTGATCTCTCATTCTGCCTCACCAGTAGGAAATTTTTTGCTTTTAAAATGTAAATATCCACTACTGGAAATAATTATAATGCACGTATCCCTGAACGATCTAGGTTCTAAATTAAATACCTAGGTCATCTGTTGCATTTTGTGCTATTTGATGTCTTGTATTAATTTTGTAAAAGCCTCATACTTCCCAAGTAAGCCTTAATTTTCTTGTTTTAGTCACTGTGCAAGTATTATAAAATTCTGTTTCTGTCCCAGGTCCATGCTGATGTTGATGACTTGGGAAAAGGCGGTCATGAACTCAGTAAATCTACTGGAAATGCTGGTGCTCGACTTGCATGTGGCGTCATTGGTATAACTAAAGCTTAAAATGTACTACTGTGCTTGAATAATTATATTTCCAAACATAAAAATCCTATTACTAGAATCTGTGTTATCCTGAATGGAAATCCTCATTCCACTGAACTTGTAAATTGTCTTTAAGTTTATGAATAAAATACTTTGACTTGGTGTGCAGTTTTTACTTTTTTGCAAATGTATAGATATTCCCCTTTGTTAAGTTCTTATCGATAGTTTTTTTTTTTTTTTTTTTTTTCCATAATTGAAAGGAATCTGACCCATGCTGAAGTGCAGTTAAAAAAAAAATAGGTCTGGGGTAATGATATTTAATTACTTCATGAATGTACTGTAAATGATTACCAGAAGTAGTTTTTTGAAGTGTGGTAAATTTTTAGTAGGGAGAAAGATGTCTGATGAAATATAAACCTGCACGAATAGCTCTTATTTAATCAACAACTTCCTACACTTCAAATACAATAAACATAACTTTTAAACTAATTTCATGGTAAGCTACAACATTGGCATGGGAACTTGAGAAATATTTCAGAAAACCAATACTGTGGTAAATGGGATAATACAGCCAATTTCACAATGAATTCCATTAAAAGTAATCGGCTAGTAGAAGTGATCAACTTTCCTGGAAAGGTACCATATACAGTTTTACAGGATATATTTAAACAAACGTTTTCATGTGAGATAATTTATTACAATTATGGAAGTACACACATGTTGTCAAAATAAATCTGCAGACGAGTATTATTTACCTAATTTGTATAGTTTATAACGTGGGATTCTGATCTTGGGAAAATGTAGGTAATATTTCGTTATGACATGAGAAATGAATATGCGCTTAGTCACGATTTTTTTTTATGAAGTACCATTTACGAAGTCTATCATTTTACGCTCGAACTAAAACCTAAATCCGAGCGTGATATAGAATGGAATAGTTCCTACATTAATTAAGAAATATCAAAATTGAAATACCAGCCTTGAACTTCTCTTCCCCACAAACTTTGAATTGAGTGAACAAACGTATATTTATTTTCAATCGATGTAATACTATATTTCTCCAACATGAAACGAAGGTGAGAACTAAATATGTTATGGTTGGAACCTGCACATGCGTATTGTGTACATGTGTTGACATCTCATAAGCACGCCGCCGTAAAGGTGTGAGGTGTGGGATGTCAACGTGAATCGAAGGGGAGGACAACGTCGCTGTCAGCATCCAAGCCGATCCAAGCGCGATCGGTTGACGTACAGCTGTTCCTGCCTCAACCTTGTACAATTCTTGTGTTTTCTATTTCTCGTGCAATTTTGTGGAAGCAATGCGTCATCAAGGTAACATAGGAAAAGATGAACCTAATATCAAAACTGGAAAAATCATCAATGTCTCCGAAGAACAAGAAGTGCAAATATTTGCTAAACAGATGCTATCCAAGAGACTTTTCGTCGGTCACTATCAAGAACGACGTTATGTGGATGCCCTGAATGAATATAGGTGGGTATAACTAANGGTCACTATCAAGAACGACGTTATGTGGATGCCCTGAATGAATATAGGTGGGTATAACTAACAATTAATTAATACGTGTTCTCGTGATCATTTAGGAAGGTTTGTTATGAGTGGCGCATTTACATTATTGTACATTTTTCGTTCATAACTTGGCGGCATGTCATTATATTTTCCACTTAAATATGTTTTCATGTCTTGTTTCTTACTATGTATAATAACACTTGTTCCCAGACTTCTGTATTCTTATAGTCTGTGAGTTTTGTGAATTTCTAATTATGTGGAAAAGTAACCTGTATGGCTTTCTATGAGCTGTTATGTCTGTCAATTAATTCAAACTGCTATTTTATTATTAATTGTTTTGTTTCTCTTCGCTATGTCCCCCCTGTGATACAGTGCATTCCTGGAGACATTACACATGTTTATAGCTAATAAAAGATAAGAGGAATGATTGCGACTAGTTTCTTCTAGTATTGGATTATGGCCAAAATCTTATACACGTTTAGGGGAAAAATTGTGAACTAATTAATGGCATTTTAATGATGGTTTATTTTTCTATGAGACATATTCACTCACGATTCATCTGTGTGGTAGTTTTGTGTTCTTATGTAATTTTCTGAGACTACTACCATTGCTAAGGATGATAAATCTTAGCAAATAAAGCTGAACAAATTGAACAAGCTTTCTTTGTAGACAAACATTTACCAGCAAAGGAAAAATTGTTGATCGAATTAAAACCTGTTAAAAGTGCTGAACAACTGTTAACTTAGATTACTTATCATAAGATTCTAAAGGAACAAAATGATTGGTTTATAAAACAACACAGCTTGGAATAACAGACTTAATTTAACAGACAAAGGAGCCATNGGGGGGGGGGGGCAAGTGCCCCTCCCAAAAATCTACATAGAAATAGAAAAGTTTTTACGTCAAAACAAAAATAGTACACCCATTAAAAGAAACAACTAATAAAATCTGTGTAAAACAACAACTACTTAGGACAAACATATGACTTTACTTTTATAGATTTTCATTCCAACATGGGAAAATAAGAATAGGGCTGCGATTTTCACTGTTTCTAGAATACTCTCATTCCAGTGACATATCAATTCACTTATCTAATTTAAATAAAATTTAGGATAGAAATATAATCAAAAATAAATAAATAACAATGGAAAATAAATAATTTAATAATGGAATAAATGAATGATGGAAATGTTTTGTTGGTGTTCTTATAAAATGTGTATTACTAACATTGTATGATTTATGAATGATAAACATTTTTCATTCGGGCCCCTCCCAAAATCAAATCCTGGATCCACCCCTTCGTATTCAGTCAGTGGAAACAACATATTTGAAGAAAAAGAAAAATCAGAAGATATATTTTTTATTTAGTCTTTTCTTTGGGATCATGTATCTTCAAGTTAACATAATTTTATTGTCAAGTAATTTAATTGTAATCAATTTAAATTTAATTTTTAGGGACATTGTGAGAGTTAGTGATGCAGAAGATGATTTAAGCAAGGATTTGCAGATAGTAAAAAAGCGATTACAGCCATTTTATCCTCCTCAACGTGTCTGGACTGGAATAACAGGTACAAATATCCTGATCCACATTATTATTATTTTATAAAATCAAATTAAACCTTATAAATTACTTAATGTTCTAAATTTGTACTTACCCGAATAAATTTGATGATTCTTAAATATCATTGAAACAAAATGGTAGTCACATGTTGAAAAATGTCATATAGACTTATGTTGTACAAGCAAATTTTAAAAAATTGATACTGTGCTAAACTAATTAAATAATCAGCAAAGTTGCATTTTGGGTTACTATATTTTTGCTTCAGAGCAATTCAAGTAAATCCTGAAACTTAGGAATAGAAGTTAAGAAAATATGAATTTGTAATTGTGCAACACAAATGAAGTGTTTATAAAACCAGCTGATGTGTGAAGGTGTTATACTATAACAACAAGAAACAATCACAAATAAAAACCAGAAAAAATATTGTGTAATTGAAAAATTTCAATACATTCCCATTGAAAGATCAAGATGTTCCCATGAATATTTTTGAACTTAAGATTTTAGTGAATTGTGAAACCTTTCTGTAATTCTAATTTTATGATTATAATTCTCATTGGATGTTTATTCTGTTTATGATTATTGTAGTATATAGTCTGGTTATTGCATTTTTCTTGATTATGTATTTGTTACTATTTTTCTGCAGTACTGTAGAAATATTTTTGTAAATATGTAAAACTTTAATATGATTTTTCTACATCACTGTTTATTTGTTTTATGAAGAAATTGAGTTATTTTTTCTAGGTCCTGTTATGCCTGGTGCACCAGTGGGTGTGTGTCTATGGGTGAGGTTAACTGATGTGCCTTTTGGTCATTATTGGTTCCAAATAAGGGAATTTAAATTCCTAGGAAATGAAGTTATGCTTCGTTTAAAATGCATAAGGTACGAATGTGTGTGCATTTTCTTTCTTTTGTAAAGCTGACACTAGTCCATTAAAGTTTAATTACATTATTAATTCTCATGTCAATTTCATCTGTATTAATATCTGTGTCCCTTTGTTTCTACTGCATGATTTTCACATAGCAATTGTAAGTTAAATGATACCTTTCGTTTCCATGTTTTGCTGTTCAAATATCAAACACAATTTTGTGATTAGGCATTATTCCAAGAAATATTCCCTATCTCAAATGAAATTGCCTACAATAGTTCAACTGTCCCTTAAAGTTTGTTCTTGGAGTTTTACTGGGAGCAAGAGTTCTGTTAGTTTGTGGTTTCTGGAAGAAAATTATTCCAGTATCGTGTAGCAGTCAATGTGTCCAGATATCAGCTTAATGTTCATCTTTAAGTAAAGTACAACCAAATGAGGTTTGGTACTCATTCATACGGATCTCCAGTTGAGCCTGATCAATTTTTTTTTATCAAAATCAAAAAGTTGTATTTTCACTAGCAGGGCTCAACACTTGAGATTCAAGTGCTGTGTTTTTTTACTTACTATTTTCTGTTTATAAGTCTAAAAATATTCTTCAATTAACATAGCTCTTTGACATTAGTGAAAGAATATTGAAAAATGTATCACACAAACAATTGCCGTATAAACCAACTTTCTTGATGATGCTATGCATTAATGTCAGTTGTTATTTTCATTTTTTTAATAAATATTCAATGGACACTCTTTGCTCTCTGAAGGTTTTATCCACAAATTTTGGGCTTTCACCATAAGCTCTCTGGTGGCGTTTGTCCCCTGGCAGAATCCAGATGTTTAATCCCCAAATTATTTGTATTAGTAAGTTAAAATAAGAATCCTAAGACAAAAAAATTAAAAGTGAAATTTAGTTAAAGTAATGGAAAATTTCCCATTTGAAAGAAAATTATTTCCAAAGTTTGTAAAAATTGTATGTGTTATGTGGATTCTGCTCATTTAAAATTTTACTTTTTTAAGAATTTGTGCGTGTGTGTTTGTTTCAGACCTTATACTCCAGAAGGAGAATCACTGGCTTCAAAGATATTTCACCTTGCAAAGGATATATCGACAGATAATGATGCCTGTAATTCCACTACGAATGATTTGGAAAAAACACCAAGTTTTGATGTGAAAAAAGTTTTATATGTTATTAAGAACATAAGGTATGATGAATTAGGTGCATCAATTTGGTCCTCCCTGAAACTCATCTTTACTGTCCAGAATGTGAAGAATACATCAAAGTTTTTAGTTCTTGTACTTATATCAGCTGTTACTGGTCTACTCAATTTGGTTATGTATGTTGGTGATTTTTCCTTGAAATTAATTCATGAAACTTCGTTCTTCATCCGTGCATGCACCCCAATATTCTTGGGAATAATAGATTTTTTTTCGAAATGCGTTGGAGGATTATATATTTTAATAGCAATGATTTGGAGAGGAGTACCTCCCAACTTTCCTTCACAGAACCGTCCCAAACCATTGATGCTTGATCAAAATTACCGACAACCTGCACCTAATTTCAAACAACGAAGTCAAACCCCTCCCTATTACCAATCTAGATGATCATTTTCTTTCTTCCTAAAACTGTTTCATATTGTATATATATTTTATAAAAGAGCTATATGTTTACTTTGTAATATCTAAAATGTGATTTTTTCAAATGAGTAAATTTTTTTTTTTGTGTATGTGTGTGTGGTCTATGAATGTTGCATTAGTCTTGGAGGAATGAAATAACAATATACAATTGTAAATATATATGTGGATAAACAGCAGAACATAAATTGCTGTTACATCTTATTCAATTCTGATCTTTATATCTACTTTCCCACAGTCAGTATGTTTATTTCTCTATTTTGTATTTTATAATGCTGCGCATCCTTGCAGCGGACTGCGAATTTTCATTCTGGCAGCTGTTGTTGATTCTGTGGTTCTACATCTCTATGAGTAGACTTGCAGCCTTTTCATTGTCCATGACCTGGAGGTCACATAACTGAGGAATTAACTAAATTTATTCAGAAACACATTCATTTCTCGCTCAAAAGAATGTATACAATCATTCATAAATTATCATAAATATACAATCTAGTGTAGTTTTGTGAGAGGTTGGCTGGAATTCTTGCAGTCTCCAAGAATGCAAGAATTGAAGACTATATATTAAACTCGTTGGCCCATGTAAAGATTTTGCAGTCATATGAACATCACAGTACCCATCATTGGACCCACCGTGAAGCAAATTACATTAAAAATTAAATTAACTGTATTGTCACAAAAGCAGTTGCAAACTGCATATGACCATGTGGGGTCTATAATAAACTATATAATTGTTTTCCAGTATTTTGTTTTAAGGTAAATAAGTATTGGAAACTCTATAATAACGATGAACTTCTGTGAAGTTCTACTTACCATGAGTAGTGTCGCCTGAGAGGCAGAGTACTAAATGAATATTTATTATTATTATTATGTGCGATTGGACTCTGTAGGATCACACAAAGCCTTTATGATTCATTTATCTGACTTTCCTGGCAACACTCATTTTTTCTCTATTAATTCTCTTTCTTTCTTTCTTCTGTTCATTTTGTTCCTAGTTTCTTCATAACATCGTTCTCCGACTGCACTTCCCATCTATCAATTTTTCCTTTGTACGTGTTTCTGTCTCAAACTTCCAGAGAATTTATCTGAGCTCTTTCTAGATCTTTTTTGACTTGTTGGATCCTGGGTATAGTTTTCAGTCGTTCTATATATGTTAAGATTTTGTGGGCGAGTAGTTTTGCTGGAAGTCTATGGATGTGTCCATAAAATCTTAATCTTCTTTTCTGTATATCTGCCGCTAGGTTGGATAATTTTTCTGTTGTTTTTCTGGATTGTAGCCTGTAGCCATCTTCTGTTCTTTTTGGGCTGAGAATTCTTCTCATAAATTTTCATTCTTTTTTCAGGATGTTTTCCATATCGCCTTTCCTGTGGAGTGTGAGGGTTTTGCTGGCATACAGGGCTTCAGGTTTGATCTCTGTGTTGTAGTGTCTAACTTTTGCATGTGTGGACAGGCATTTTTTGTTGTAAATGTTGAGAGTTCTTCCGTAGGCTCTCTTGATTTTTTTGTAAGCAAATTCTCTGTGCTGTTTTCTCTCCCCCAGTAGACTCAAGAATCTCACCTA
This sequence comes from Laupala kohalensis, assembly GCA_002313205.1. Taxonomy (NCBI): domain Eukaryota; kingdom Metazoa; phylum Arthropoda; class Insecta; order Orthoptera; family Trigonidiidae; genus Laupala; species Laupala kohalensis. Next base: position 197,931 of record NNCF01126378.1, on the reverse strand, counting down.
GGTACTTGAAGTATGGAACTCTGTCGATTTTTCCATATTTTGTGGTTAACAATTGAATGTCTAACTTTGAGCAGATGAATTTAGTTTTTTGGAAGGAGATTTGTAAGTCAACTCTTTCAGCGCATTCTTTAGGAGTTTCTATTTGTTTGATTGCTACGGTCTCATTGTTTGTTAATATGGCCAGGTTGTCAGCAAAGGGTAAGCATGAAATTTTGATGTCATTTTCAGGTCGTCCTAGTTGTACAGGTTTCCAGCATTTTTAATTTTTAGTTCCTTTTCCCACTCTCGGATGACTTTGTCCAAAACAAGTTGTGGAGATAGTCCATCACCCTGTCTTACGCCAGTTATGATCACAAATGGTTCTGATAACTTGCCCACGAATTTCACATTGGATGTTGTGACGGCGAGTGATCAGTTCAGAGTTTTCCGATCGAGTCCTTGTTCTTCGAGGATGTTAAAGAGGAATTGTCTGTCTATTCGTATGCTTTTGTGAAATCAACAAAAGGACAAATGATCGGGCTGTTCCTGACTGCTTTGCATTTTAAAGTTGTTTTTAGATTGAAAATTTGTTCTGTGCACGATCAACCAGGACGGAAGCCGGCTTGGTATTCCCCAATTTTGTGTTCAAGCTGTTCATGTGCTCCTTGGAGAAGACAGGCTGAGAAAACTTTGTATGCAACTTGAAGGGAGATTCTTCGATAGTTGTTCACATACATCTTGTCTCCTCTCTTGTGTAATGGATGAATGAGGGCGCATTTTACTTTTCTTTGGGTAATTTTTCTGCCTGCCAAATTTCTGATATGATTTGTGTGAGTTCTTTGAGGGAATTTAGTCCGAGGTTCTTCAATATTTCTGCAGTGATATTGTCTTCCGTAGATGCCGTATTGTTTTTGAGTCTGAAAATATGCTTGTGGACTTCTTCTGATGTAGGTGGTGGATATTCTGGGTGAGTATAGGTGGAGGTTTCTTGAGGAAATGTTGAAGGTGGTTCAGGACAATTATGAAGATTGGGAAAGTAACGTGCCAGTTCATAAGTGACTGTCTTCAAATGTAAACTCAGAAAGGATTTGATAAAATGACCCTGTGGATCAAATGTTTTCTTTTTTCTTGGGGCTTTAGGGCTCGTCAAGGTCATTGGATCAAATGTGAAAAGGCGGCATAAATATCTATTTAAGAGATGGATGGAATTTATAAAAATAGTTTTTTATGACTCTTAGATCAAGAGGAAAAAGTTTACTGAAGTGACTAGGATTTCAGATGACTTGGAATTGAAAATCACTGCTCAACATGGGACTAGCAAAGGGAATATTTTCCAATTATTTAGTATTGGGATAGAGATATTTATGTGATAATATAGACTTAAAAATTCAGATTTTATAATTCTGAGTTATTTATTTGTGTGCTCATATCAGGGTCTGATCTCCAATTCTTAACTTTAAAATTAAATTTCTATTAACTGATAACTGTGAGGAATATGAAAAAGGTCTTTGTACTTCCCATTTATATCAAAATTCTATTTATCGCTAACAATGTGTTTTGTATTACTTGTCTTCAGCTTGGTGTTTCTAACATAGGGATCTAAACTTTCTCTTTTTCTATTGTATGAATTACCATTGAAATTGATTTTAACCTTGTTATGGCTTAAATTAAATTATTGATACATTCTGGGAAGGGGTTTGAAACTGTTAATCTAAATCTAAAAATCTATTTCATGATTTCAAATTTTATATCTTTTTTTACAAAAATTAGTGTTAAATGTGAATTAGTTTTTCCCCTGGAACATAGCTGTGAAGTCACTTTGTTGTTAAACATTTTCTATCTATGAATGAGACTGAATTCTCAATCAATACACAGGTCTTGTTCATAGAGTGAGCTTGAAGTTTGATGGTTTTTGTAATCATGTGATTGTATGTTTAAATTAAACTAATTCCTTTCATTGAAATTTATAATATTTGGTAACTTATTATTTGAAGAGGTATGATTCTTGGTATTTTTGCATCAAATGCAATTATTAAAAAGAAGGCTTATTTTTCCAATACAATCAACTACCCAGTTACAACAATCTTGCTTTCTTGTTATAGTTTGTAGAATTGACACCTTATCATACAAGTATATTCTAGAAATTTTTAAATTTATTTTTATCATTTTGGCATTAATACTTGGTGTCACTACCAAATAGATTCCTTAGATTCTTGTGAACATCCAAGGATGTTCAACTTGTTGGACGGTCTTAAACAATTTTTCTGAGGTTCATTTCAAAAAATAATAGCAATATTGAGTCATTGATTAAGCAATCACATGTATAAATTTAATAAGAAGAGTATTGTAATCAAGATGTTATCTTGATACTCAAACAATGAAGACTGGGAAATGAAGAAGAAGTTAATTGGTCATTTTTTGCATTTATTGACAACAGGCATTTTAGTGCATTTGTGTGAAAATAAATTTTTTAAATTATTCTTATATAAACTTGTTATATTGAAGCTTATGAGGAAAAATAAAAATTGAATAGTAATTTTGATTTGTGTTTTTTGTCCAGAGAGTAAAGCCGAAAATAATTTAGTGAAGAAATATCCTTGCCAGTAATGATTTTCCATTATCATACAGCTCTAGAAAAGAAATATAATTTTTCTTCTCAGTTCTGCAGTAAATCAATCTTCAAAAACCCTTTTTATTGTTAATATAGGATTATATTTTCAGAGATCAGTATATTTTCTTAATTTTGTGATGTAGTTAACGGTTCTGTTTGTAGAGGTTTGGCATACTTATTGCTTCTTATTCTCATTCATGTGTGGTAGCGTTNTATTGCTTCTTATTCTCATTCTTTGTGGTAGCGTTTTTGTTGGAACCACTGAGCCAAATTTGGGTTCCTTCCACTGCCAATTTGCTTTGGGACCTGCCATAAGTTGTTGTTTTTTTTAACAGATTTATATTGATAAATAAATGTTCAGTTTGAACAATACATTGAGTTTATACAATACAATAGTTTAATAATAATAAATTTATTGTCAAAAAACAGTACAAAGTGCGTATGACCATGTGGAGGACAATAAACTAATTTACTCTCCGGAAGCAAGCAAGGGACCATTCCATCAATTCGGATCAACGGTCCTAAAACAGAGGCGGATTCAAAAATATCAGCAAAAATTCCGAGATAAGAAAAAAAGTTAGCTGC
>NNCF01126378.1:161956-183056 GCA_002313205.1 Laupala kohalensis | reverse complement strand
GAGTTAATGAGCCGTCAACAGTCACTTCAGCAAATTAGTAAGCCAGAGAAGGCATCGTCGTTGCATAGATAATAGAAAATAAGTTACACTGTGATCAGTCAGAGGACATGCTAAGCACATTAATTCAGTGAACAAATAATAACAGTAAATGTTGCAAAGGACGAAATAACAAATTAGTACGAAGTGAGTCGTGAAACTCTGAAACGAGACAGACAATGGAAGTTAAGGGCATGGGGAAAATCGATTAGGCCGAAGAGATAGAGAACGAACATTAACGAGGCACGAGGAACTGGAGTCCATAAAAGGAACACGAAAGTGGCCATGTCTTCATCCAGTCCGACATCACGAGACATCTTGTGTATTGTGTAATAGTGTAGTGGGAATTTGATAATGTTATTTTGGCCTTGTAAACCATAAATTGTTAAATAAATGTCAGTAGGCCGAGTGCAAGAGTTAAAGTGTTTAATTTTACGGAGAGTGTAATGAACAGAGGAGCCCAAAATCATGATCTCGGTGAGTACTATGTAAAAAGACTTTCAATAAGACATTCCAAGAGCGCAGTAGGCGAAGCAATGTGTAGCATTGTCACCATTTACCAGTGTCCTGTGCTGGTCCTGTGTATCAATTAATTTAGAATCATTATGAATAATAAAGTGTTTTGTTTGTTGCTCGAACACCAGAGTGCAGTGTTTTTATTGTAAGTGGCTCCAATAGGAGTGAGTACTCGGTTCCCTCCCCTTTGAATTTAGGGATAATAATACATTTTCGGTAATTATTATTTTTTAATTTTTTTTTAGAAAAAAACAAAGTTTTTTTGTTTATAATAATTAAATTTTTTATTTTTGTTTGTAACAACTCGTAAAGTCACAATATGTGAGGGAAGACAAAAAAGGGAAGTGTTAATCATAAAGAAGATACCTGCAAACTGTTGGATTATAGAAGTGAAAGTTAATAAAAATGGTTACAATGCTGTGATACGAGCGACATACCATTCATCAAGTGTATCTGATGAACTCATTCAGTTTTGGAGAATGTTATGGAAGAATGTATGTCTCACAGTGAATGCAAAGTGATAGAAGACTTCAATATAGATTGTAAAACTGATTCTTTTTATTCAAAGAAACTACAAACCAGAATGTAGAGTTTAGGAATGAGACAATATGTAAACAATGCAAACAGGGATAGCCAGACAATTATAGACATTGTATTTTCAAATAGTAAAATAGATGTTGAAGAGATCCATCAACCTATAATAACGGATCATGCATGGATGACAGTTGAACTGAGTTTGACTAGTAGCGTGACGCACTTGAGAGAGTTGCTTGCTAGGAATTATAAAATGTTCAATGTTGATAATTTTGTTATGGTTACAAATATAGTGTCTAATAGTAAGAATAATGAGACGAAGATAGATAAATTAGTTCATTGTGCAGTAAAAGCCCTAGATGTAAATGCATCTGTAGGAAAATTAAAAATGCCAAAAGTACGGGAAGGTAAAAAATGGTTTTCAGATGAAATAAGAGTGACAGCAAATAGGAAGGATGAGGCATTTAGGAAAGTTAGAGAAACTCGTTCCGATTTTAATTGGATGCAATATAAACGTCTAAAACGATGGATCTGAAAAGAGCTTTAAACGGTGGATAGGGAGAGACTATTAAATAAACTATGCCATTATAATATACAGGGAAAACTCCTTGCCTGATTTAAAATATATCTCACGAACAGGACAAAGTAAGTTGATTTATCAATGTATTTTTCTTGTGTGTTGAGTATGTTTAAACGTCCATTGACGGAATTTGTTAAGTCATAGGTATAAAGAATGCTGATGATGCCATGATTACAAGTGGCGTGGTGTTTGTTTTGTTACAACACTCGCCGTCCACACTACGGTATTCGTCAGCAAAATGAGAAAGACGCTGACATTCAACTTTGGAATGAAAATGCAAGACGTTATTCTTTAGTTAAGAAGTAAATATTTTCGGGTTATTGTCACAATAGTGGTAAAAATTTAATAGATGTGTAGATACATAAACAATATTTTTAAACTAATGCATTTATTACTGTATAATTTTCATTATAATGTACAATACTTATATTGTGTTGTATATTGTATTTTTATGCATGTACAAAACAGCCGAGAAGGCTAAATAAATACTCAATCAATCAAATATTTAATACATTTAAATCATAAAAAATTGAGAGAAGAGAAATCTCAAAATTGTCCCATTCTGGACTTCATTTGTCGGTCGTAAGGCGTTTCCGTTCGCCCGCACACATTGGAAACGGCGAGACGCAAGGAAACTGGCGGAGAGCTGCAAAACGCTCTGCCCGCGACTCCACCTCTGCCTCGGACAAACTCCACGTGATGGTTACTCGGTGGTCGACCGATTCTCCTCGGTCCGCAAGGACGTTCCTATCACGTGCCTTGGCGAGGCTTCCTTACAGTCAAACCCCTCCACCGGACTCCAAAATGCATCTACCAGTGAGTGCTCCTTCACTATCCAGCCACCGCTGCCCGACGCGACCTCCATCGCCCAATAACCTCGCCGCCGTCTTCTGATTGACAGTGCCCGGTCGCGCTCCACTGACTGTCGGAGTGGAGTTTCGCTGGTTAACCGCGTGCGCGACATCTGTCGCGGCGAGCGGAGTGGGGAATTCAAACACCTGCATATGGAAGATTATGGGTTAAATCTCATAAAGTCTCAAAATAAAGGACTCTAAGATAAATGACGGTGGGGACAGCAATACGGGGACATATAAACTGGGGAAAGGTGACACTATCTCGACGACGGTCCATACTCCAAGAGAATTGTCATTGACGGAGATGTAATGTGAGATTTCTTATAACTCCCGAGAATACTACGTGCATCTCCTGGAATATTGTACGAGTATTATACTATTATACCACGTGAATATGGATCACGTTAATAAAAGCATTATTCCAACGGGAGTCGCTGCAACTTTCTATTCTCTTTCTTGAGTATTGAAATCTACAGAAAAGAAGAGTGGATCACTCGCTGCACCTGTTACAGGGTGGGAGTACAGATGTAACTACTGAGGCCGTAAGATCGCTTGCCCTCTTTGCATCAGCCACTTGCTCTCTGACTGCCCTTGATTCAGCAGACTCGTTTGCATTAACTGTGCTGCATTGCATGTGGCATCTTGGTCCGGCTTCCCCGCGTTCCTGCAAGCAAAACAACGGCTACAAGAACAACTCTGAAGACTACGTGAAACCCGTACCTGCCTGACCACACACCCGGAAAATCTCATAAATATCCCCAAAACTTCCACTCCATCCGTCTTCTCCCCATCCTTGTCTAAGTCTTTGAGTGGTTCATTCACTCCAACCTTACGCAAATCCTGGAGTCAAACAACGCCCTCAGGACTCTAATGACTTAGACGGTAGCCCTAAAGCCCCATGAAAAAACGTCCTCCTCCCCTCTCAATACCGGCCGCCAAAACCGCTACGCCATCCTCCTAACCCTTCGCCTCGCCAACATCTGGCTCCTTCCCTTACCACATGTCGCACCGTCCCCGCCAAATTCTTTGATATTTTTCCTAGCTTTCGATACAGGCCACCACGATACACTCCGCCGGAAATTTATCTCCTTAGTCCCTCCAACTTTCCTCGACCTGCTTCATAGCTACTTGGACCACTGCATCTTCTCAGTCAAATTGCTAAACCACTGCTCTTCAGAAGTCCCACGGGGCATCGTTACACTATTCCACTATTCTCCCTTTTTACCTCAGACCTACCACATTCTCCAAACATCACCCGCTTTCTCTTGCGGACGACGTGGCGTTCTTGGCAAGTGTCAAAACTCTTCCCGCAGCCATAGAGAAACATTGGAGAAGCAGCCACCAACGCTCTTGCCACCTGGAGTGACATAAACGGCCTTCACCTCAGCGCACAAAGATCCAGGCGATGATTTTCTCCAGGAAGAGAAATGGAAACAGTTGCTTTGCTAACATTCTTGAAGTCATTGTACATTTAACACCAATTCCGTGATAAAACACAGCCATGTACCTGGGCCTCACCCTTGACAGTCGCCTGATGTGGGAAATGCACATACCAGACCTGAGGAAGAAACTCCTTCAAATAATTGTCACCTCTCTTCCGCAGCAAGGTCATCAAAATCAAAACCAAACAAGGAATCTACAAAACCTGCATCTTACAAAACTATGGTCTTGCTCTCTATGGCTACGAATTGTAGGTCACAGCAACCAAACATCTCCATGACAAACTATCGAAAACCGGGCGTTAAGACACCTGCCGAGAGGCATGACAAACACTGCAATGAGACAAATCACCAAAGTGCAGCCCATCCACCTTATTCACATCCAAGCCAGAACGGCAATCAAAACAATGTTCGCCCTTGCCTCCAGAAATCTATTTCACCACTTTAGAACTCACCTCCTCTGCCCGTCCCACAGGAACAAAAAGATACCCCAGTGACATCCTAAAACTACCCCCCTTCCAGACATTCCACCCTAATCAATGAACACAATGCACTCAAAAACCTCCACTTATCGTTCTTCAAAATCATCATATCTCTTGCCCTATGATCTATATACATTCGTATTCCTTCATCACACTCACATTTTACGAGTATCTTCCCTACTTCCTTACTACTACGCCACTTTTTGCAGCTTTCGTCACTTCCTCGTTGGACCAACTGACTCTACATCATCCATCAAGGAAACTCCTTATACACATATACTTCAGTACATACTTCAGCTCCGCGCATACTTCAGTGATAAATACATCCTGCATCCCAAACATGGGGTCAAAAACTTTCACATCTTATAACATCAAAGTCCCTGCCCCACTGTCACCTTATAACATCAAAGTCCCTGTCAATAGCCCACTGCTCGTGTAGCATTGCATGGTAGTAGCTAGAGGCACTCCTGGTACCGAGTAACCCCATCTGTTGACAAATCGCCGGTGCGCCGACGGACATTCAACGGTGTAAAAAACTATAATGTGAAAGCGTGTGAATCTAGATGCAATGCAAGCACGCAGGCGTGTCAGAGAAATTGTTCTTCAACAACAAAGTAGAAAAGAAACCGAAGCCTTGCGAGCACGTGCTACACAAGCAGTGGGCTATTAGAAATTACGCACTCAGAGAACTCGGATGTCGCCGGCGGTTTTCTTTTCTTGAGGACTCTAGCTCTACGGTTCACTGATCTACGGAGACGTGAATTACCCATATACCTACAAATGAGTTATCAATCCCAGAGATCTCTGCTGTGGATTGATAACATGAGATAGAAGATACTGACTGATATCGCCCACTCTCTCGCACATCTGCTTGGCGGGGTATGGTAATGTGCGACACAACAGTCAGCAGAAGGCGGATCCAGGATTTGATTTTGGGAGGGACCCATATTGAGAAACACCCTCCATCGGATATTTAAAACAAATTAACTTCTTGAAACTGCAATTTAAGATACTCTTATACATAAATAACGTATTAACATAAATTGCAATTTTCGTTTTAAAAAACTTTAAAAATTACGTTTTTTTAAAAATAATTCGTGTTTTTTTGTGTTAAATTAGTACTTTGCACGTCCCTGTTAACGAGTCTAATTACTGCTTCAGATTTATTCAATATAACTTGAAACAGAATACGTTTCAGTCTTCCATCTAAAACTACTAATCTAATATGTATGAAATTAAAAATTCAGTGGTATTTAATGCGAGGACGAAAATATTGAAATACAATGTTGGATATCGTAAACGAAGTATTTTATTAACCAAATGTGCGGACAGAGAAAGATACAACTCAGGTTGCCATGGAGGAGTGGAAATCTATAAAACCAAAGCAAGTCATAATTTTGTCTTATGAAAACATTTTACACAGATTTTATTCGTTTGTCTTTCAATGGGAATACTAATTTAAAAAAATAAAAATCTTCAGTATTATTTTTGCTATCTCTTTGGAGGGAGCTCGTGCCCCCTGTGCACCCCCTCACCGTGGATCCACCACTGACTGTCATCAGCAGGGTCATTAGTCAGGGTGGGGAATCGAGAGGGCAATGCGGTGAAAAGGTCATAAATGTATACCTTCCGAATTTCCATGTTCCAGTGTTTCGGCCTTCGGGTACATCAACCGGTCGGGGCAATTGGGAAAAGACATATCTTGACCATATTTTATTATCTCCGTCACCTACAATTGGACCATCAACTGTATTAGAATTTCTTATTCTGGAAAGCTTACTTAGCTTACCACACTTCTAATAAATAATTAAATAAATCGAACTTTATTGTAAAAAAGTAGTTGCAAACAGCGTATTATTCAGTATTATAAACGTGGGGGGTGTACATTAATTTACTCTCCGGAAACATGCAAGGGACCATCCCATCAATTCCGATCAAGGACTCAAGGGAAGTGGCGGATTTATTATTTATAAAATAAGTTTTTTAACAACTATGTACTGACACACATTTATTATTCCGACCATGTATGTTAAATTCAACTGATAAATTTGATTTATAATATTTTATTACAACGGGGAGCTTTTTCTGTTTTTGCAGGCCTTGGGCGTATAATTGAACTCGATTAGATCCCTCGAATTCTATTATTGATGCAAGATAACATTTTGTTTACGTTGACTGAAATTCATTCCCTAGTATTCGGGACTCGAATGAAGTGATTGTGGGATGGTGCGTAGTTATCTGTGTGAACAGTGGGATGGTGAAAATCTTTGATGGAATGTTAAAATTCATTCATTGCGGTTCTGGAGAAATAGAGATGGCGCATGGCGGAAACGCGAATTAACGCATAGGTTATAGTAGGGATGCGTTGGAAAGGTCGGTGACGGTGTGGAGACAGATGGTGATGGTGGCGGCGGTATTGGTTGTTTTCGTTCGGTTTATGTGATTTCTGTTACGGATAGATTATGATTGTAGTGTGAATAATAGTCGATTGTAATTAATGTTGATTGTATACGATGGTAAACGATGTTGACTACACTTCGAGAAATGATTTTTCCCACTTTTCTTCGCTTAGGTGAGTACGAAATCACATGTCAGCAATTAAATTAATTTTTCTGTAGTGACAGTTGTATTTGTTTTCTGTATGAACTGAGAAAAAAAGTTTCATTTTCATGGTCATACGAAACAATTTTCCATTACGAAATGTTACTTTTATGTCAATGATGAATGCTTCATCATCGATTTCATTATTTAATGTATTTAATTTTTCATTCTATTTCTTGAAGTTTATTGTTCTTGAAGTTCACTCTATTTCTTTATTGTACTTTTCGTTTTTTTTATATTGAATGTTTGTGAATTCACAGATACTTCATTTAATGTTTAGTAGAATAATGTTTTATCAATGTTTAATTGTTTAATAATGTTTAAATGAAATATGGATTCATGGTTATTTCTTTTTGTCCAAGGATTATCTCATCAGTGGGCTGCATCTTGTGCATGTTCAACCAAAACTACTGTTATCAAGGCACCTGATAACCAATGGCAAGGATGCCTACCTCCAAAATCTCAGGGACAGCCTACTCCTACTACCCATCCCCATATATTGAAAGAAGGAGAAGTATGTTTAAAAGTCTTAATATGAAAGTTGTGTTTATTTATTGAGATTGTTAATTGAGTGTTATTTCAGGTTATTCCAAGCTTGACAAAAGAAGAATTTCAAAACAGACGGCGGATGCTTATGAACTGTTTACATAGTTACTCTTCAAGTCATAATTTGAATACCAATCATTTAGTGATATTTCCATCTTCTACCAAAGTGTTTATGACTGAAAAAATTCCCTATGTTTTTCGACAAAATACTGATTTTCTCTATTTGAGTGGGTGCCTTGAACCAGATTCTGCATTGGTCATGACTGGATGCAGTGATTCTTTCTCCTCCACTTTGTTCTTACGCAATCCAGATGCACATGCTCTTATGTGGGATGGACCATCGACTGACATAAATGACGCACCTGGCATATTTGGTGTCGACCAAGCTCTTCCATTTGGAGATGTGAAATCATTTCTGCAATCATTTACTCGATCTCATCGAAATTTTACTTTGTGGTATGATTTCATGCATCCGATTCATCCTGATGTTCATCGGGTTATGAGGGAGTTCCGTGGAGAAATTTTAAATAAGGTAATTGTTTTTATTTTGAATGAATGTAGGATATATATATTTTTAGAAAATGTCCATCACTTTTTCTGTAACAGTGTTGAGGATATAAATCCTGTGAATAGTTCAGCCCAATCTATTCATTTGGCAAAATAGCAAATGTAGTTTATGGAGTAACCTTGATTAATTCATTCTTGCTAATTCATTCAAGCAGCAATAGCAAAAACAGTTCTTTGTAGAGTTTGTTAGTAATGGATCAGGGAATTTGACAAAACATTTAGAGAGGGTTAAAAAAAAATAATGAAGTTCTTATTATTTTGATTATTACTTTCAGTTAAGCTGGCAGATAAAATAGTTTTACATGAAGTTTGATGAGTTTACGTATCAAGTGTTTTGTACCACTTCAGTGATGTATGTAAACACTGATGTAAATGTGTAAATGATACCAGTAGGGAGGGCAAAATCATAAGGAAACTAAAATGAAATTTACAGTTGTGTGATATTTCTGAACAATATATCTATTTAAAATGAAGAAAAGTGTGAATGTTCATTTGTCACTGTCATTTCAAAAATAAAAATTAGTTGTAATCCTTGTAAAAATATGCTTTGAATATTTATCTTACATAACTAATTCGGTATTTATATGAATTTGTGATAAATTTTAAATATTTTAATTTTCCTATGAACCAGTTTGTACATAATTTCTAATGATATGAATTTATGTTTGAAACTTATTATCCACTTTCTTTAAATGTAGATTCCATTGATAATTTTAAAACTGTGGAAAATTATTTTTGTTCATTTATAAATTAATATAAATACTTCTTTTCTTCTTTTTTAAAATATTTTTCTGTAAATGACTGCTTTTTATGTACGAATTATGTGGATTTTTTTTTTGTAAATTTTCTCTCTGTTTACTGAAGAAAGTCGTGGTAAATTAATTAACCATATTAATCACAGAAAGATAAAAAAAATAAGGTTTTGATTTTTTAAGTATGTTTTTTTATCTTTTTTTAAACATTGTGATGAATTATTATTGTTTATTTTTCTAGAATAGATTAGAAAAAAGTAAAATTTTCAGCAGTCTAAAGGAATGGAACTATTTAATATTAAAAAATCATTTTTTCATTTTGTGAAATTTTGTTAATATATCTTCCAGGTTCCAATTCCCACTCAAGCACAAATATATACGCATGTAATTGTATTTTATTTTTGCATTTGCATGAAAATGCTTACAATGGAAATTCATTTGCTGAAACATTGTTGAAATTATCTCCATAGTAGTCATCCCGATTTTCTCTGTTTTTTTGTTAATTTGATTAAACATTTTCACACTTAACTATTGAATATTTATTTAACTTTATTCCTTTTTGTAGTTGTAAAGTTATCACGGCTTGTTTTGTTAAGTTTGTTAAAGTACAAATGAATTGTGACATATGTGTTCTGTGGCATGTATTTTTTCAGCTCTTCCCACTCGTAACTTCTTTTCTAACATTGATATTATGTCTCGTATGTCATCAGTTTGTTCTAAAATCTGTTATTCTGGATGTTAATCATATACTTGAATAGTTTTACTTCTTGTGAAAAAACGTAAGTGTATGTGACATATATAATTTCTTTGTACATAATCTTCACAATTGTATAATCTTCAGGTTCGCAAAACGTTTTCAATCCTTGCCGTGTAGTTTTTCATGATTTTCAATCTTAGCTCCAGAATATAAATGTATCAATGACTTGCAGCGTGAGGTAGCTTTGGTGTAGATAAAAATCAGTTGGCATTTTAAATTTTAATGTTAATAAATGTTGTTTATCTGGTTCACCAGGGACTAACAGTGATCTGGTTAGCCAAATTTAGGATAATTTTGATAAGTTGCCTTACCTCCAGAGCCACATTAAAAAAATATATGTATATTTATTGTTCAAAGTGTGTATGCTTCAAGTAATATCTAGTTATGGCCTGAATGTTTTTTTCAGTTTCCTCTTCTTGTTCTTCTTTTTGTACACATGACTACTTTATTCCTCCAAATAATGTGGAGTTTGTAAATTTTCTAGTTTTATTAACTGAAAAAAACAACAAAAAACTACACCATGAGTAAAATTATTTTTACTATTTAAATATCAGAAATTTGAAAGCTTTTTGACAATCTGTTGTATTTACATTCCTGATAATGAAAATACAATACAGTCAACTCAACATTTCTTGAAGCATAAGCACTTAGAACTCTGAATTTAGAATCTGTGAAAAATTGTGTTGTGCTTATGGCATTGTGGTTATGATGTGATTTTATCAATCTTATACTTGTAAAAAGTGGGTTTGTGAGCCAGATTCTCTTGTTAAAATGTAGTAGCTTGTCTATTCAAGAAGCAAATACACTAACCAATTTATGAGGGACCCTGTTTAGTAGCATCCTGCGAATTATTTGTGGAACACCCAAGGAATTCTTTTAAAAGCATTTGTGTTACCAACTTTTTTATAAGTCAGGCTGTAGTTTCTGTTTGTTTTGCCATTTCTGCATTATTTGTTTTACACAACAAGGTGATCCCTTTGCTTCAAAATTAAGAAATAATCTTAACAGGTGGGGGCTTAAATCTTAGCAGTTTGCTTTTCTGAAAATTACTGTGGGAGCCATAGTATCTATAAAAGTTAAAATTTATTAGTTTACCTGTTATTTTCACCTTTTTACTACTATAAATAAATAAATTATATGTAAATATAAATAAATTATATGTAAATATAAATTTTATTGTCAAAGAAGCAGTTACAAACTGTGTATGACCACGTGGAGAACAATGAACTAATTTATACTCTGGAAGCAAGCAAGGAACCATTCCTTCAATTCCAGTCAAGGGCTCTAAGGCAGAGACGGATTTTAACATTAAACATGTTATTGGTTGTTTGAATTATTTTCTTAACCTATATTGTATTTTCCAGTTTGGGTTTTGGTGGTTTTGGGTGATGTAACCCCCATCCCACCACTGTTTATTTACTCTGCAAATCAGAAAACTAACTTTATGCAAATTAATTTTATTGTAATTTTTAAAAGTATTGCGAGATTATTATTTTGTTATATTGTTTAGCTTCACTACTCACAGTTATACAATAGTGTAACATCTTGTATGTATTTATGAAGTTCATTTGCAGCACTAACCTATTTATTTTTACTAAAGTAATTGGAGTTAAAAAAATTGTTAGCTTGTCTTCTCATTTTGGCCGAGTATGGACCATGATACTGAGTCCCAGCTCTAGATGGGTTTATTTGTCAGACTCTCATCATATGTGTTGGGGGAAATAATGTTAAGATATAATCCAGATAGTTGTATCCAAGTTTACAACTGCAGCTGCTACAAGTAAACCACTAGGGAATAAGCTTTTTCACTGCTTGGGCGAGAGACACTGAAGTGAAAGGCTACAGATATTATCTGACCTTTTCATGAATTGAACCAGGGGTTGCCGCATGGTAAGTTAGCAAGCTAGTTATGAGCTACCTTGGGGGAGAAATTATTGTGCATTAAGACTAATTCTACTGGTAGTTTTTGTTGTAGAACACAAATATAAATAACACAAAGTAGATCAGTTTATAATTGGACCCAGTTATCTTCATCAATAATTTTTCAAGGAAGAATTGAGGAAAATTTTAAAATGATCAAGAATGTCTTATTCTTTCAGTCTTCTCAAGAATAAGCTGTCAGTGACTTGGGTCAGAACATAGTTTCATTTGTGCAAGAAAAATCTTTATCAATTACTACTCATTGAAAATTCATTTAAATATAGTAATTTTTCTTTAGGAATTATTTTGTGACCATGTTTCTCTTTGACAAGGGAACAACTTAGAAGTAAAATTTGTAATATTTAAAAACCATAGAAAAACAAATTTTTTTAAATATTTTCTGGACTCTCTGGTATTCAGATCATTCTTAGAAGCAATCCTAAGCTCAACACACCAAGAAATGAATGTTACATGTTGAACAAGAATACTTAGGCCTAATTTTTTACAAGCATTTTACTCATTCATGAGAAGAAATCTATTTTTCTGATCTTGCTCAAATTGTATTTAAATGTTATATTATTGTGTGTGCAGGACTATTCATAGATATTTTTGATCGTTGTGTAGATGTTTGAAAGTTTAGCTCTTACATTTGAGATAACTTTTTATTCCTGCCAACAATCTGTAATACTTTTTCTTTTTCCCTACCTCAAACATTTTCAACTCTTTTGCGAACATTCAAGAAATATGAATATTCATTATTCAGGCTGAGCATGTATTTTCAATAGACTGAGGATTTTCTTTTCTTGTAAGTTTATGCCCCAGAAACCCTGACTTAGGAAATAGATATTGTGAGTTACCTTTTAAGTTTGCTATTGTTTACAATTTCATCATCCTAATTTAAACATTGCAACCTTTTACTTAAACNGCCCCAGAAACCCTGACTTAGGAAATAGATATTGTGAGTTACCTTTTAAGTTTGCTATTGTTTACAATTTCATCATCCTAATTTAAACGTTGCAACCTTTTACTTAAAAATTTCTTTGAAGTGGACACATTTTATTTAAAACATCCCTTGTATTTGGAAGTCTGAATCTTTGCAGTAAATTTTTTTTTGTTTTTGCCAAATGTAATTTGGATCTCTTCTAAATTCCATAAAAATTAGTATTGTGTGTCTTTTGTTGGATACCATTGGTTTAGTTACCATCGTCTGCCAAAAATGTTTAATTTATTATAATAATAGTGATACTCAGCTTATTATTTTTCTCTTCAATTATGTAAGGAAAATGTTAATTACTGAGAGAAGGTGGGGGAGATAGGAGGTTTATTATTGATACAGAGAGTGTTAAAATTTCTTTTCATTTTTTCAAATTGTTAGTGTAAAAATAGTTTTTTATAATTTTTGCTTGCAATATATATCATTACTTAACACAGCACATTATGTAGATATTATTCCACAGATAAGTAAATAGTTTTTAACAAATTAAAGTATTCAGATCTTGCAAATTTTAATGTTTTTGTCTGTTTGGTGTTTGGGAAGGAACATTAATTTGCTTTAATCTTAATGGGGTGAACCTGTTTAACTGATACTTGCTAGAAAATTTTGTATGCTTTTTCAAATTCCTGAGAAAATTTGCATCATACCATTGACAGAGTTGTGAGTAAACTGCAAGAAATTAGGTTTTTTGTACTGAGTCATTTTGTTCTTTGTCAAATTCTTCTGAGGGGTAACACCACATAAAATAAAAATTGGTAAGATGAGGGTAAATGATGATCCATTTATCTTTATGAGGAGCTTCTTTTATTGATAGCCCCTGTTATCTAGTCTAGTCTAGTGCTAGTCTAGTGCAGTTTAATTCAAGTTCTCTTGGAGGATACAAAAGTTGTCTCCTGTTGCTTATTCTTAGTGAAAGTAGACTGCAAAATTGAATTAAAAATTCTCTCTGGATCTTGCAATCTCACCACACCACCTATCGCATTCACAAATTTTCAGGCTTGGTGGAACGTCGAGTGTCATAACATTGAAGCTGCCGCATCCGGAATAATTCCTGCATCTACCCTGCCTTGCATATCTGCTAGGTTCCATTTCAAAGGCCGGCATGAGTGCCAGTATCTGGTAAAAAGCAGGAGAAGCCACGTGAGAGGTAACTCCGAAGTAGCTTTCAATTATGTTATTAGCTGTTTTAGAAGGGCACAAAAGTGTCATTGTTTCCATTCTATTATGATGCCTTGTTCGTAAGGTGTTCATTGTAATATCAGATTACGAATGTACAAAGAGATTGCTGACACCCAAATTTGTGAAATTTTTGTTTTGTCTCTCTTCAATTCTTTTTTATGAAAATTGCCATGGTCCTGTCAGAAAATCAAATTTAGTTGCTTGTATCTCACTTCAGGTTGATGAGAACTATTCTCAATTAATACTAGTTGTTATGGAGACTTAGAACCAACCTCTTGAATTTTAATATTCTTGAAGTTTACTGTGTGGTAGTTTAGTGGGAAAGTTATTTAAACTCACTATAGCCATTTCACCTTGTATTTAGGGGTACTATGGGCTCTAATGACCTTCGATGTTGACGAACCCTAAAGCCCCACAAAAAAAATAAAAAAATGTAAGGGTACTTTCAAGAATTAATTAATTAGAATATGAGTAGTATTTAGTGATTTGATAAAACAAAGTAATTTATATTAAAACTTTCCATAATTCTTGAAATTTGGTTCTACTTTTCATCTGCTACTTTCAGTATTCTCTTACTTTATTACTCAAACAAATCTCCGGAGTTGGATAATCTATGGGGTATATAAACAATTGTCTATATTCTCATGCTTAATAAATGTTGAACCATTGTTGTTAGATATCTTGCATCAAAAACTTCCTTCACTACCTTGTATTTAATTACACTCCAGATGGGCTGAACACTCAAAGGAAAGTGTGAACTTTCCACACCTTGAAACTAATGATCTTTTAGTGAGACGCTAATCAGAGATAAGTCTCCATCTAAATGAGAAATCATCATACTTTAAAAATTAATGAAGGTAGGAAAATGTGACTGCTGTGGAGATGCCCACTTTTCATAGGTATTTGGAATAAGAACATATTTGTCTTAGGTTTTTAACCAAATTATCCCCCCACTAATTGCAGAACAATTACAGCTCTCTCTGTTAAAACATAACAGTCAAAGTTATAACTACAGCCAGATGAAAATAGTGACGAGCCACGAATCAAACCTGGGATCTCCAGCTTTGATCACAGGGTTGTCGACTGTTTCACCTCCCGTACGCCTTCCATAACTGTACACTCTTTCAATCCGGGTTGATACATGGAAGAAATGTATTTTAGATCAGTCAGATTTTAATCAAATTATTTCGATAAGAAATGTTATAGAGCAATCAATAGATATTCAGTCACCATTATACCTAATGTTCATAGATTTCCAGATAGCATTAGTTTATATTCTAATAGGTAGTATATGATATGATTTGAAACATAGGTCTACTGGTAATTTTTATCTAATCAAAGTGTACAAAAGTTTCTTGTGCTGCATTATGGCCAACTTTCTCAAGTCTTGGAATCCTTATCAGGTGTGCTCCAAGACTCTTTCCTCATACCAATGCTTTCTTATCACATTATATTATGACCACAGATTAATTTTTTTTAAGCAAAAGACATGGTATTACTTGAAACTTGAATGAAGTCTGTGAGAACCTGTTTTATGCTGGTGACGTATGTTTGCTTGTCCACAAATAGTGACATCCAAAGAAAATTGGATGAAGTAGAAGATGAGGCACATCCGGCTGCAAATAAACCCAATTAAAACAATAAAGATTCATAGCAACACCATTGCAGTGAGACCTCTGAAACTAGTATTTGGATCAATACAAAAAGTAAGAGAATTCACATTCTTTGGGAATATTGTTTCTAAGGATGAATAAGCCAAAAAAGGTATTCTGGCAAGAATACAAAAAGCAAGGGGCATATTTGTAAAAATGTGCAATTTATGGATATCTACTTTTATTATTAAACATACTAAAATAATAAACTTCAATGCCTTTTTCAAAACCCTTCTGTTGAATGGATGCAAAATGTTACTAGTGAATTCAGAAATTCTGAATAAATTGCAAGCTTTTATCTACCAGTGCTTGAGATATATTTGGCAAGTTTAGCAGAGAGAGAGACAGATCAGAAAAATATAATTGTGGAGAAGGAAGAGGCTAGGCCATATGCTTAGAAAAGGAGGCTTAGAACACTGTGATATGGTGTCTAGTAATTATTAAAGTTTGTGGATTGTCATGGAAAACCTGCATACCTTTTGGAATAGTGGGATTTTATCAGAATAAAAATCCAGAACACTGATTTCCTCCAAAATGTTGTTTGATTGTTAAATTATTTAAAAACCATATATTCCTTCCCCATTGTGAACTCTCTGGCTCACAAACACTGCTATAAAAACACTTCAGATTAAAAATTGTCCAAACTCTTTGATACTTAAAATCAGTCACAGAGAATTAATATTTATTGCTTTTTGAAATCTATATTTTTGTGTGAACTGTTTGTTTTTGAAACACCGTGTCTTCACTTTCTCCCTTCTGCAGAGCAGGAAAGTGCGGGTTCAACTAGTTTTTCACTTAACTAGACAAACGTTGGTTTGTTACTCATATTCTCCCACCATGCAACATTTTATGTACTCTCTTTATTGATCATCAGCATTAGCATCATTTACCTGTGCCTCATGTATTTGAGAAAACCTTCGATTTTGCTTTAGTGTGAATTTGGCCAGGAAACAATGGTCATCAAGTCATCTTTGTGCTTACCAAGCCATGATGATTCTTCATTCATGATAACTTTTTTTGGTTCATGTTTTTTACTTCAGAAGTAGTTGTCACGTGTCAACTTGAGTTTTCGTTATGAATTTTAATTATTGTTGGAATTATACTTCCAAATGTTAAAGATTGTCGAGAAGTTAATTTGTTGTTGTTTTTTCAGTTTCTGTTTATTTTGATGTGCTACTGTGTAAGAATTGGTTAGTGTATGTTATTGAAATGAAGGATATAAATTTGGTAACTTCGATAAGGAACGTTTCTATTTATTTTGAGTTCATTGGGTCTGAATGTCATTATAGTCTCTATTAGTGTGGTTTTCTGCATAGTATTATGCAGAACTAGTGATAATTCTCTTCTTTAATGATTTACTTTAATATAATATTAGAGTCACTGAAAATTTCAGTATATTTCAAAGAAGTTAAACATATTTGTTAACTAATTTGCTTCAGTATTCAGGAAAATGCAATAAATGAAACCATGGAGTCTCAAATTTTCCGAGTACTTTTTTCTCTGTTTTTTCTTTCCAAACTCTTGTAAATTATGGGGCTAATATACATTTAAAAGAGTTATTTATCAATTCAATACTATAAGTTTCTACTAATTTGAGCAGATAGCATTAATTAAGTAAATCACGATTGAATTTTCTTTTTAACCAAGTTATAAACTACGCTGGCACATATCTCTCTTTCAGCTCCAATAGTAATCAGTTGTATTATGGTAGTTGTGATATTGAAAGGATTTTTTTTTTCCTGGTCTACTGTTACTTGGATGTAGATCTTCATCCTTAGGTTAACTGGTTTTAAATGCAAACCTAATAAAATATTGAATATTCTCTTATTTACAACTTTTATTTTTTTTTATAGGTGTGGGAATCTCCTAGACAGTTTGTACACAAGTTAAGATTGTACAAGTCTCCTGCTGAAATTGCACTTATGAAGGCATCATGTAACATTGATTCTGAAGCAATTTCAAAGACAATTGCTTCATCATATGAAGGAATTACGGAGCATCAGCTTTTTGCCCGTGTTGATTACGAGTGTCGGATGAGAGGAGCGCAGCATTTGGCATATCCTCCTGTTGTGGCTGGTAAAAGAATTGGAATGAATTTTTCATCTCTATTTCTTACTGTTGATGCATGAGAATTGGGTGAAGTGCTTATGTAAATTAAAAGTATGAGTTTGTCTTGATATTCTTTGTAATTGAAGTTCTATTAAACTAAGAAATAATTTATAAATAAAATTATTATTATTATTGTGATTTTTGTTAGTAATGATAGTATTATCTGACAAAATGAAAAATACTGTGTGAAAAATAGATTAAGTCTCTGTAATCAAGTTTTTGGAAATTTTTTAGCAACTGAACTAGAAATTCTTTGGAGTGATGTAATGTGTGAGAATCCACTTTGAACTTATTATGCTGGAGAGATTGATTGATTTTGATTCCCCCATTATTATTTTTACTTAGGAATCTAGGTACCATGATTCAGAATTTAAATTTCTCCAAAAGGTAGTTACTCGTATTGTGAGTTAAGGAAATTTTTAGTACGAATATTCAGACTGGAATAGATGGTTGTTTGGATCCTTGTTTGCTTCTGGAGAGTAAATTAATTTATTGTCCTCCACATGGTCATATGCATTTTTTAGACTGCTTTTTTTACAATAAATTTATTTATCTACTAATGATGTATAAAGTGTATTATTTTAATTCTCCAAAATTGCTTTAAAATGTAATATAAATGTTAATGGTTATATTACTGTTTTAATTTAAAGATTTATTTTACAGGTGGGAATCGCGCCAATATAATCCATTATATTAATAATAACCAAGTAGTATCACCAGGAGAAATGGTGCTAATGGATGCTGGATGTGAATATCATGGCTATTGTTCTGATGTGACTCGCACTTGGCCTATATCTGGCAGATTTTCTCCCACACAACGAGCTCTTTATGAAGTTGTTCTGCTAACTCAGACAGAGTTGTTGGCTTGTCTTGCTGAGGGATTTCCTACTTTGGATGACCTATTTCATCGGATGTGTTTTTTACTTGGGAAACATTTACAAGAATTGGGTGTTCTTTCATCGCAGTTGAGCAAAAGTGAATTATCAAAGGTATCTTCAGTATTTATTATTGGGAAGATCTCTTAGTTTTCAACTTCACTGAATAGGAACATTTATTAATACGTGAGGGAATGAGGGAAAATGCATTTTTTAAACATGCAAAATATTGTGCGGTACTTTTAATATTTAGAGGAAAATTAAATAAGTAGTAAATTTAATGGATTTTTTACCGTATTGGTCTGAATATAGTGAGCCTTTTTTCTTTCCTGAATATGTGCCTTCAAAAGTCGCGTTCGCACTATACGAGTATTCTAGTACTTCAAGATTGGCAACAATAAGTTGAATATTGTGTATCTTAACAAGCATTTTAGTGAATCTAATTATATTGAGAATTCCTGGTATTCCAAAAAGATTATAATGCAGCATTGTTGTCTCGCCAGAGTTGTCATTCACACAAACGTTGTGTTGCAGTGGCAATATTTGCAGTAGCCAGTGTTTCGGTCTTGGTAGCTCTTAAATCAAGGTTTTTCTTGTATTTATCATTTCTTAATATTTGCCCTTTATTTATTTGATGATGGGTACAGAAAATATTGACCATGTTGAAAAAAATGCTTTGTATAAAAAGTATTTGCATTGTTTATGAATGAGGAGAAGAGATGTAATTTAAATGGATAAAATAAAATGGGTAATTCCTCTTTCCAAGTTTTCCTTCAAAATACTTGGGATCACACTATTGTTCGAGGTCATATTATATTTGGACCAATGCAGTAATCTCATTTCTATTTAGGAGTTACAATTATTTAAATTGCACTGTTTCCAGGAATATCCGTCCCTTGTAGAGAGTTAAATGTTACCTAGTCAATTTTATTTTTGTATTTTCTGTATAATTCCCTTCCGAAAGATGGAATAGATATCATTAAATTTAATCTCTTCAAATCCGCTGTAAGGGCTCTAATGACCTCGATGTCAGTGAGCCGTAAAACCCCACTAAAAAAATTCCGCTGTAAATAACTAGCTATTGCACCATTGCATCTATGATGTACCATTTTTTATCCGAATATAGCCCCCCCACCCCTAAGTATATCGAACCCCTTATTTTAGAAGGCAAAATTAAGAAAAAAGTATGAAGTAGTAAAATTATCAATACACTTTTAGCGTTTTAGTTTTAATTTTGTTAATTATATTTCTAGGCTGCGTACCTCTTCTGTCCTCATCATGTAAGCCATTACCTGGGGATGGATGTTCATGATACTGCTCTTGTATCTCGTGGTATTAAGCTTGAATCTGGGATGATCATTACAGTGGAACCAGGTTAGTTGGTTATAAGATGCAATTTTCTTAGAGGACATGTGCTGAAATCTAATTAATTCCTTCAAGTAGTGATGTCATTATCCAAGAAAATAATGTGAAGAGAAAAAAATATATTTTGCCTTGTGCTTTCTCTTTATGTTATTTTCAAAGAATCTTTACTAATTTCTATGTAAGGAAGCATTTCAATTTTTAATTATTTTTTTTATTGTTAGAATTTGAAAATAAACGTTTTTAATTTAACCCTTTCTTCCACAGGAGTGTATGTTGGTTCTAATAAATTAGCTGCTCCTGAATTTCATGGAATGGGAGTCCGTATTGAAGATGATGTTCTTATCACTGACGATGGACCAGTTGTTCTCACTGCTGGTTGTCCCAAACAAATTGAAGATATTGAACGATTATGCTCTTGAAAATACTTAATCTTTTTATAAAACTTAGTAGATTATTACAAGCAAATACATTGTATTATCATTTAACCCTAGTACCGGTATGATTCTTCTTGTACATAAATGTACCTCCTCAATCTCCAAATTAATAACATCCCATCCGGACTCGGGATTGATATCTTAAGTCTGTGGTGATTGTTATATGAACCATCTTAACTCCAATGTATTAATTTAGTATTAATTGAGTGATGAAGTCATAGTTTGCTGAGAACATATTTCGGAAGTCTTTGCTCCCATCTTAACTACTGTAACCCTTTGTTATTCCTCTTGGGCAAGTGGTTGAATGAATTTTGAAATAAAATATTATTCTTAAGGAACTGGGAGATTAAAAATATATTCTTGAAAAGGTATATAAAGAGCAGTTCAAATGACTTTTCATTGATATAATGTTTTCTCATTCCAAAATTTGCACAGCCACTGCCAATGTTTCTACCTATCCAAATCTATCATATGTGATGTCCCTTTTCATCTAACTTTTATATTTTTTATCTACTGCTTATAAACTTAATTACAATTCTTACAATTTATTCCGTAAATGCCAGATTTAGAGTCGTAGGGTTCTAATACTTTGCAATTACTTAATTATTTTGTGGTGCCAAAGTAGTATTTAAATCTTTGAAAATTATTTGTAAGTTTTTTAGGAAACCCAGATGAAGGGTTAATTCTCTGAAAATAGGTTCTTCTTTTTTTGGTTGTTCTGTAAAAACTCTCAATGTTGTTAGTCTTCTTATTATTTGAAAATCCATTACTTTTAGCGATATTAACAATATCATACACTTTAATTTGGTTTTTGCCTGAATTTTTTAATACTTTCTTAACACACCTCCCTGCTTTGAAAACTCAAAACCCACCTTTTGCCTTCATATGGTTTAATTTGTATAAGATCT
>NNCF01126378.1:97137-161776 GCA_002313205.1 Laupala kohalensis | reverse complement strand
AAAAAAAAAAAAAAAAAAAAAATGTATAAGATCTAGAAGAACCCTAAAATTACATGAATCTTGACTGATCTCTATAATACATTTTATTTGTGTTTAGTATGCTGTAAACAGCATTTAACGTGATTCATAACAAATGTTTAGTTCTATTCAAATAAGATGAATGACCAAGTGGTCTGATGCATTACCATTGACTGACATGAATTTTAATATTTACATGCACACAAACTTTTTTTTAGTCATCAGACGGACCTTTGACATGTTCCCAAAGTAAAGAAAAAGGAAATTTTGATGTGAAATTATTCATTATTTTGGGTTCAATTTATGAAATTCCAAATTTCATTTCACAGAACCAGACCTACTCAATCAGCGGTCGATCATCACACTGAAGCAGCACTGAAGACCAGCTGAAGACTACGATATTCGAAAGGGTTTCTTATCACTACATACTTGAACATACTTATCTTACACATATACATACGATACTGTGTAGTGCGATCAAATAAGCCGTGGTTCACGTTCATCCTATCGCCGTTAGAATCGCTTCAGAACTTGCTAGAGTCTGTGTCGTTGTGATGTTGTAGCAATGGACCGCGCCTGCACCAGAATGGTGCTTATCGTGGATAACTGGTTACAATTCCTCCTGCAACGTAGAACACGAGTGCCATGTCCGCCGGAAACCGGGGACTTAGGCACTCATTAGTGTAGTAAAATAGGAGTGGTGGAATATAGTGTGGGATGGAACTATAGATTGATAGGATTCATTTCAGGGTTAAGCAAAGACAGATGAGGTTGAGGTGAAAATAGATATTCAGGGGCAGAATGGGTATTGGAAGTTAAAGTATGTCGGAGGGATACCGACGGTGAGCATGGGGATTGTCTCTCCGAGCCAGATGCCGAGAGTACTTATAGAAGATATTGTTGAGGTGGGGTCGTGGAACGCCTTCCAGAGGTGTTTCCGAGCAGGAAGGTAAATGAATTTAGAGATGGGTTCTAATTTGGAAGTTCGACGAAGATAAGAGTTGTGTGCCCATCGACGGTTTAACAGCCATCCGCAGGAACCGCTTCACGAGAATGTGAAGGCGACGATTACTTTTAGAGGTAGTAGCCCAGGTTTCACAGGCAGAGAGTGCCAGGCTACGGATGCAAGTTTTGTAGAGGTGTTTGATTTTGAACTGGATCCTGCGATTATAGAAGGTAGGTGAGAGGCGGGCAAGCGTACCATTCCTTTTATTGTGAAAAGACTTTCTCTGAAATTCCCAGCGAAGTTCACCATGATCCCAAGGTACTTGACACTTGTGGACCAGACCACAGTGGTGTCCTCGACCTTGAGCGCCGCCAGGTTTTGGAAGGACTTGCCGCTCAGATAGCGGAAAGTGAAGATAGTTACCTGGCACTTGGACGGGTGCAAGGTGAGCCCATTAGAAGAGTTCCAAGTGTCCAGGCGAGAAGTAGCTGATTGAAGATTAGAGATAGCAAGAGGAAGATTAAAGGCACGTGCCGCATAAGCAATTTCATCGGCATATAGAAATTCAGAAACATGCCGAGGGTCAGGAATGTCGTGAAGAAACAAGAGTGGGTGCCCAGACACTAAACTGGGAGATCCCAGTGCAGATGGGGCGGATGGTTGATAAGCGATGGTAACGAACCTGGAAGGTTCGTCCGAAGAGATAACTGCGCAGGTGGTGGTGAAAAAACGGGTGGAACTAGAGAAGTGGTTTTTTGAAGGAGTAGGTCATGGTGGATAGTGTCGAAGGCGAACGAGAAGTCGAAGAATATAGCAGGAATGGCGATTCTCCGAGAGAGGAAGGGAGCTAATTCATGAGCCAGGCGCAATATCTGCAGAGCTGAAGACTTGTTACGCCTGAACCCGAATTGGGTGGGACGAATGGCATGATAGGAGTCTAGGTGTGTGGAAAATGTGACAAGGATAAGGCGCTCGAAGAGTTCGCCGAGAAGAGAAAGAAGGCTGATGAGACGATAGTTATTAGGGTACCGAAGATTCTTTCTGTTTGCGAAGGAGAATGTTGGTATGTTTCCAGGAAAGAGTAAAGTAACCAAGAGAAAGACAAGAGTTAAAGATATTGGTGAGAAGAAGTATAGCATTATGAGGAAGATGAAGATAGACGCCACGGACCTTGTCGGAGCCACCCACCTTGTTTGTTTTGACTCTTCGGGGTGGCCTTGACCATCCAGACACCCAAGATCCACTCGTCTGGGATAGCGAGAGTCATCGGAGGTAAGAGAGGGGTAGGACGTAATGACGGGAGGGGAGAAACGATTTTCCAGGATATCAGCGAAGATCTCAACTATCCTAGCCGTGGGATGAGGAGACGTTAACCCTGGCAAGATACGCTTGCCACTGCTGGGCCCGGAAGTCACGTATTCTGTCCTGCAATATGCGTCGGGTGTAGAGGAAATGTGATTTGTTAGAGGGATCTCTGGTTCGGTAGAATCGCCGCTAAGCACGACGACGTTCCCTTATCAAAGCAAGAATGTCCTGCGGAGTGTACCGGTTGAGAAGAGGAGGCATGGATGAAGGTACTGTAATGTCGAAAGCTCGTCATCATGTGGGAAATAACCCGGTCAATGTTGTCAAGTGAAGTAAGTGGAAGATTGGGGTCCACCTTACGGCTAAACCGTGAGGTGTACTCCTGACAGTGTCTTGATAGTCGGAGGAGGTTGAAAATCGTGAAGGAAGGGGCCTAGGTAAGTGGAGAATCCAATAAGGAGGTGATCGGAAGTTAGCTCAAAGCGGGGATGGGGATGGAGATTTGGATATTAGATGAGTGAAGAACTATATCTAATATGTCGTGTGGTACGTCGTTGACGAGGTGGGTCGGACCAGAGGCAGGGAGTGGGTGTTGTGCTAGGTACGTGACCAGGTCTCTACCACCTTTATTGCAAACCATGCAGTACCAATCGGTATGCTTACAGTTGAGATCTCCAGCGATGACGATGCAGTCACCTAGGCCTTGGAGAAATGTTAAGGTCAGCACCGTCGAGAGCCTTGCGAGGCCTCAGATACGCGGAAACCAAGATAACTGGACCCCGTGGAGAACCGAACTCCAAGACCGTGGCTTCAAGAGAAGAAAGAGGAGTTGGAAGGCGATTGTGTGTATCAGCCACGGTAGTTCCACGACGCAAAGGAAGTAATACTTTGGGGAGTCATTTGGAAGAAGGGCGCTAGCACTTGTAAGGCATTAAGAGCTGTAGGGAGGAAGGGGCAGGGGTTGAGTGAATGAGAACTAATTTGACTGCGTCCAAAATTGCACGCAGATCGAAATTTTGAAATAATTTCATCAGCTCAGTCAAAGATTGGATGTCCGAAGCGGTAATCCCATTGAGAAGGGAAGCAAAGTTGCCAACAGGAGAAGGCGAAGCTGAAGTAGGGGGAGAAGATAGACCAGTGGTCCGTTGAACGATGTTGACAATGAACGCCAACAGCGGCCGCGGGGCTGGTGCAGCGGACACTGTCCTGCACATGATGGGCACATGGGCGCATGATGGTATTTGCCCGACGAACAGCCTGAGCATTCACGAGTTGCTCGTGAGCTCGAGCAACCTGTTCGGCGCGTCTCCTCTTTAAATCGAGGAAGGCCGGGCATCCTGACCAGGAAGCGCAATGGTCGCTTACAAAGTTGTTGCAGATGAGACATGTGGGCCTTGGTGAGCATTGCGCCAGGTTGCGAGAGCCCGCGCACAGAGGGCAAACGACGTCACGCCCGCAATGGTTGCGAGTGTGTCCCCAAACCTGACAGCGCGCGCAGTGAGCGATCCACTCACGCCAGTTGCACTCTTCCATCGTAACCCGCACGTTCCCGAGCTACCGGATGGTGTAGTGGGAGAGCTCCACCACGTACAGACCCGGGTGGATCCATCAGGGCCACTTTTCCTTTGGAGTTCCGAAAGGTGGAACACCTGGAACCCCTGGCTTGTAATGTCCTCACGGAGTGATTCGAGGTCTTCATTCGACTTAAGGCCCCGAATCAGTATGTGTCTAGAGAGAGTGTGGACGATGCGCGTTACGTTTTTCATTAGCTGCACCATTTTTCAGGCAATGGGGAGCGAATTTAAAATTCCAAGATACACTGCAATTGATTTCATTCAATTCATGTCACTTTGACGTTTGCCGGACAGCAAACCTTTTACATCTCCTTAATCTCGAGAACCACTGATCCGATTTTCGTGATTCCTTTTTTAATTCATAGATATGTTCTCTGGCACTGTTTGCGTGTATATTTTGTTATCGTAAGTATCGCAAGTAATAGACAATAACGAGAATAGACAACAGGCGGGGATAATCAGTCTTAGGAGACATATATTCGTTTACGCTGCCTAAACGGTTAGAGATTGGTGGTAATAATGCATGGCAATATTGTTCGTCTCAAAGAGTTATACAAAAACGTCCGGGATAGCATATGTCTATCTACAAGCGTTAACCAAAATTATTGAATAAAATATTCTAAAAATAGACGTGTTAAAATAATTCAAGTAGTTAAAAATAAATCCTAATCCAACTAAATGCATTATGGGTTTTGTTCATGTAATAAAGATGAAAACTGTCTTTAGTCGTAAAATTTGCACGAATAGTTTAGATTTTACAAGTGTTTTAGTTTTACAAGCAGTCGCGACCGCCGCCATCGTGAGGGCCAGGCAAACATTTGAGTGGCGCGCTACCTTGTGGTACATCACGTGAAACAAACATTTTATACTTACATTAGTGTATTTGAGTATTACAACCTAGATACATGGTATGTACCATCTAGATGCGTTATCACATAGATACATGTATTTAGGTGGTAATGATTTGAGTCCCACGCCTCTTTAACTGAAAAATTACGGATATCAGTAGTGGGGGTAGATCAGCCACACTCTTTAGACGCACTCTGACTAGGGTTCTGAAGACTGGTTCTAAAGACAAAAGCACTATAAGCATGCTTATAGTGCCTTACTAAACGCAAGGGTTATTAAAGAAAAGGAAGATGAGCCAGAAACCCACCTCGGTTGTGAATTTGGCATTGTTCCTCTGATAACCGCAAGATAGCATATGATGAAAAGAACGGTCTTTAACTGGCCACATGAGTAAGTCAAGAAATTACTTTCATTATATTTCAATATATTGTGGAAAATTAGTATCTCTGATGTTTCTAATTATCATGATACTATTTTTTAATTGGTTTTTGAAAGCCACATCAAACAGTTCTCTGCTCTACCAATACGACTTCTGGACACTCATACGGCAGTTTCCTAGTACTAAGCCAATATTACACGGCGAAGCCGAGGATCAATTCTCAATCGTAGACTGTGAGAAGGACCATCGGTACCGGATCATTAATTAACTCTCTTTACCTTCTACATTTCACTTCCGGAAACAAGGTACCGCGAGAAGCTGAGGTTTGCCTCGACGTTCATAGTGATATATTGATAAAAACATGCCAGCCAGCGTATATTTCAGAAAATTTCCCGTGGAAGAATTTAAGTATAATTGTTGAAAGTCTAGTAAAATAAAATAAAACCTTACAAAATTACACATTTTCATTAATTTGTTTTCCCATTCCAAAAATGGACATATTTACATTCTTGTTTGTAATAAGCGAAACATCATATTCTACAAAAATGTGATGAGTACTATAGACAACGTATATAGAGGCTCCGAAATATTTTGTCGTTAAACCGACTGTAAAAATTTATAATTTAAAAATAAAATTTACAGAAATTTGATGTACGGTATGAGAATTGAAAGATAATTCTTTCCAGGACATTGCAGCTGTGCCAAATAAAAACATTGCACTAAAAGATTAGTCTTGGTAATTGCAGAATCGGATGGTGAACGACATCTCTGCAACCTGGAAGGCCAGAAATATTTCTGAATCCAATTCCTCTTTTATTAAAACCATTTAAGAAACTTCTGTCTCTTTCGTCTCATCGTTCACCAAGTATAATTTGCGTACGTCGCTTTGTAATGCGTTTTTTTCGTCGCGTTCCATCGCGTTACTTTGTTTTCATGGTAGTATTTGTAAATGGGAAACGTAGCGTACATGGAGCGAAAGGAGATAGGAGTTGGGTGGTAGGGGTTATAGGTAGAAGGTTGGCCGGTCAGCTGGATTCGCCAACAACTTGGCCCACGTGGAGGTGGTAATAGGAGTAGTAAGGAATACTAAGAGTTGGCGATAATAGAATGAAGAAATAATAGGAGGCGGATAGAAGAAGAAGGGTTCGCTTTTCAATTGTCACAGGAACGCCGGTAACAGCCGTAACCCCATCTTTCCGATTTTACTTTCAGATTTGCTCCCGATCCTCTCTAATTTTAACACGTCTACGACAACGAGTAATATATTTGTTTTACAAGTGTATGATACGCTGGGGAAAAGCACGCATTTTCCATGGACCATATTATAGAACCTCATATTCTGTGTTACTACGAGTTATTTGTTTTGATGTTTACTGAAGTTGGATTTACAATCCACTCATTTTTTTTTCAAATCGATCCCTGAGGGTTCATTGGAAAGTATAAATAAAATTTTGAAACAGATTGTGTGAAAGGTCTTTGATTATTTTTGTCAGAAATTCATTCATTGTTATCTGCTCCTAAAAAGTTTGAAGTCAATGAGAAAGATGGCAAGGTTCTGTGGCGCAGTTTGGATAACCCTGTCTTTTATAGAATAAACAAGAACATAGGGATCGTTCATAAATTACGTAAAGAGATCTTTGAGGGTTTTTACCATCCCAACCCCCAGCTTCCGGTGTCACGCTTCGTCACGTTATATCAAACCCCTCCTTAAAGTGACGTCACAAAATGACTTGTCCCATCCCATCATAAAAAAGTAATTATCCTCCTTCCACATAAAAAACTGTTATAGGAGAAAATTTAATCATTAAACTTAGGAGGATTATAAAGATAGAAGATCACACGGAGAAAATGATGCGTAAGGGATTTTAAAGTTTTTGTTTTCATTGTAGGAAAATTTGATTATATTGAGACAATTTTAAACATTTATGATGTACCAAATGAAACGTCTGCAAACCGTCACTTTGCGCCAAACCCCACTCCCCCCAAGACCGGGACGTAATTTATGAATGATTCCATACATTTTTGGCCAATTCTAAACTTGCTACATACTTGCAGGTCGTAATTGAATACGAACTAAATTGTTTAATAAATTTGCATTTCATCATATAATGCTTAAAAACTCAATATATTTTTTAAACATGTTTCTGGTATTGAGGCAGTTTTTTTTTCGTTCTCGGGCATAGTACTATGAAATATTAAAGCATTATTGAAGCATTAATAGTGTACTTTTTAAGAAAACTTATTTTGTCAATTATGAAATTGGCATAACAACACGAGTACTTCCTTCTCGTATTTTGAAAAATGTACTTCGAATCCCCTTATTCTATTCCCCCATTTCTTACAGAACATTCCGGAAACTTAGTTAAATTTTTAAGCATTTTGCATTATATTCCCTGCTTTTTATTATAAGGTTAATCTTCTGGTGATGTAAAATAAAGTAACCTGTCAAAGCCCAATATCAATCAAAGAGTGTTACAAATTCATGATGTGAATTTTTGGTAAATTATTTTCGTAGTTAGGATACCTAAATGTTCAAGCTCTTGGCAGAAGGACATTGCTCTCGATGTTGGTTCAGTTTTCCGAAGACTTAAATATTTTACATCTTTTCTTTGAGTTGAATTGGGATGTGATTTTATAGCAGATAACACGGCGAAGCTGTATTATTTATACGTAGTGTTACCTGCCATCAGCCTGCCATGCATGGTCGACGAGAACGCCGGCAGGAGAACGGTTCTAATGAATGAGAACCGTTCGGATCGGTCAATCTTCTGAATCATCCGTTGCATCTCTGTAGAGGTGCTAGTTGTAGCCATTTTGGAAAATGGTGGACGTCAGTGGCTAGTGTGAGCGTTGAACTTATCAATTGTTGGGTGGAGTGTGATACTTACTGTGAACTGACAGAATTTATCATTAGGGCAACATATTAGGAATAATTTTATCATGGAGGCGGTTAAGGCTTTCAATGCAGAGGTAAGAGTTTGTTTACGTTTTAAGACAGACGCTACGCCGAGAGGTACGCACTTCACATAGACGCTCCCCTAATGACTTCATTTCCCTTATTTTCAATGAAATAAAATTATATTCTGAACGCAAAATTTACAAATCTTTGCCATCTGTTGTTAAAATAAATTTACGTTGTTGTAGTTTCAGGAATGCCCATAGCTTGTAAAACAGTTCTTAAGGTTATGTTAAGTTAGCTTACTATTTTTGCTGTAGAATATGTACTTTTTTATATTTGCTACATAATTTGCTTGATTGTGTTACAGCTCACTGCATTGTATGAAGTGAAACCGCCTATATCTAAGGCTAAAATGACTTCAATTACTCGGGGAGCTATTAAGGCGATTAAGTTCTACAAGCATGTTGTTCAAAGTGTAGAAAAGTTTATTCAAAAGGTATTCATTAGTTTACTTATGTACTCTAGTTATGTTACTGTAATTGATGTATGGGGAGTACACTTACCTAGTAGGGTATTCCATTACAGTTTGAGGTATTGAAATGTCTGATTTCTCTTCATTTTATCTCATAATGATTGACAATGCTATTTTAGTAATATTGATTCAAGTGTTTGGTATTAGTTTTATGTTGACATTAGCTTAACTTGTAATTATTTTCTAGAGTGATTGTATATCCTTTACTTTTCTGCAGATAAATTTTCTAGGAAGTAATGCTTACTTTTAATTGATCATGAATTCTTAATATCTAATGTAAATATTTATTAGATAAATGTACATATTGTTTGTATTAAGATATGAGATTCATATTTTTGTTAGTTTGTTTCTGCTCATATTATCCTTAACTTGAGGAAAATTAACATTATATTTGAAACAATTTGAAAGATTGGTTGTATTATCTGTCTTGTGAACTTTGTTAATATAACTTTATACTATGTCATGTTAACTTGTGTGAAAACTTTTACTACCTTTTTCATTAATCACATTTTGTACAAATGAATTAAACATAATTAAGTCTACTGTTTCAGGCTGCCATGACATTACAGTGAGTTTCTTACACTGGCTATAAAGTGTGCGTTAGACTTGGTTTTTAATAACTCTTCTTAACGTATTGAAGTTTTGTTACGACATACACATCCAATTTTTAAAATTTACCAATTAAAGATGAACTGTTTAAAATTTTAATCAAATATTTGTGAGCAAATTTTATAATCTTTCATATTTTTTGTCTGAAATGTAATGTATTATTTCCTTGTTTCACGGTTATATTAAATACCCGCAGTTAGGCAATGCTATTTTGATTCTGTTCTTCAACATGGAAATTAAATGTTTTGGATAATATTACTGGTATCTCTTGAATTAAGTGATGGTTACTTGTGGATCCAAGATTGTTAATTATGTGTACTTAATATTTTCTTTTCTCCTTCAGTAGTTACATCCAAACACTATATGGAATTTTGTACTCATAACTTTCCTCTACTCATAGTTGTTGAGATGTTTAACTTTTTGATTTTTATTTGTTTTTTCATGTGGCTCATTCTATTTCTCATGGATTGTTTCTCAACTGTTTCTTTCTTGATGTCTTGATTTGTTGGAGAACTATTGTGGTAGTTTTTTATTAGACTGATATTCCTTGGAGAATAACTCCTGTTCTTGTTTGTGTCTGGAGTTTGAAACAAAAACAGTAATTTTTGGAAGATCAGTAATTGCAGATCCTCTCACTTGTTGTTTGTACTGTTATCTTGTGTTCCACAAATGTTTCTGATGACCTCTGTTGTGAACTGTCCTCCATTTCTTTGACAAGTTCTCCTATCTGTTGGTGGTTTTGCTCACCTCTACTTACTGTTTTTATTGTATTATGTGGGATTTATTAATTTAAGCAACATTTTAAGTTGTATCTTTATGGATTTTGAATGATTTCTTTTAAGATAAGTTGAAAATCCAGAGACTTGATTTTCTTGAGTGACTCAGAACCGGCATTCATGTTTGTTGTTAATATATTATTTTTCAATAGTTTCTTGAAGTAATAGTTACTATAAGTTTAATCATTACTGACATTGTTTCTTCTGCCTAGACAACTTGATACCACCCTGAGAATGGAACACAGTGAAGCTCAATAAATTAAATAATTCCAATTTCTGACACATTTTTCCAAAAACAATTTTTTATTTCATTCCATCGTGAATTACAGAAAAAGGGTCTACAACATTTTCCTTTGATATTTGTATTTAGCATTTGATTTTGTTGCTAGACAGTTTTCTGGATATGTGTATTTTGATCATTTTTAAGAAACTTTTTGTTGAGAAATGTGAGATAATCAGAATTGGAGATTAGTGTGTGTTATCCTTCAAGTATTCTTGCACAGT
Organism: Laupala kohalensis; assembly: GCA_002313205.1. Lineage (NCBI taxonomy): Eukaryota > Metazoa > Arthropoda > Insecta > Orthoptera > Trigonidiidae > Laupala > Laupala kohalensis. The sequence goes on along the minus strand of NNCF01126378.1, from coordinate 151,385 downwards.
AATTATCAAATATTTATTAGTTTTACTTGATATGGAAGAAAATAATTTTATTCGTCTTGAAGAGATAAATTAACTGTTCCTTTTGGAATATTTACCAGTTATATTCTGTTGTATTTGTTTATATTCTTTTGTTGAGGTATTTTAAGTGCAAAACTTTCTCCAAGACTAAGGAAGGCATGTAATTGAGAAATGAAGTAATTTATTCTCAGTAGGCAGTAAAAATTATGTTTGCTCTCATAGAAAAAAACAAGCTTCTTAATTTTTTGTAAGCTATCATACCTATTTGATTGAAGCACTGGAAGAAGCTGGTGTGGGAAGGTTGCTATGAAGGTTATGTTTAGGACAGTTGTATGATTATAATTTACATCTAGTGATAAAGCGTAAAAATAATGGTGGCTGAATGGTAGAATTGTAAGAAGTGGTAAGTGAAAGTTAATATGGCAGCTAAATTAGAAATCTTAATCGCTCAAGAGGTCATTCAGTGTAATTTACAAGACAGATTCGATTTGAGAAACTTGTTGAGACACGATTAAGAAATAGGAGCAATTTGCAAACATCTAACATTAAAAGATGTTGAAGGAAGCTGTTAGGTGTGTAAATCAAAGTATTGAAAATATGCTGATAACTTGACAAATTTAGCAAGCCGTGCATGTGCAGTAAATTTATGAAGGAGTTTTTTAGTAATATACTCTCTTACATGAATTCGGATAGAAAAATATCCTGGGCATTAATGATGCAGATAAAAGTAAAGAAAACAGGAAAATGCCTCCATAAGACATGTTTGGAAAAGGATTTTTTTGCTTTACAAAAAAAAACCACATTGAGAAAAAGGAGGGGCAATTGAATTGAAAATCTCAATCCAAGTGGAGGGAACAAGTTTGTTGGATAGTTTCATTGACACACTTCTACAAATATCTTTATCTTAATACATTCTCTTTCTCTGAATTTTTGTATCATGAGTTATTTTTTCTGATATATTGTGCAAATGTATTTGCTTTTTAAGTTCTTATACACGCAATAATTAAGAATTTCTTATTTATGATGGGTAGACTACTATAACATAACCTTTTTAAAACTTTCTGATGATTAGTCCTTTTCATTCAAAACTTAATAAAATATCAAGAGTCACTCAACCCCTTATGTTTTTCTTAAAAAACTTGATGAAAATGTTAGAAAATTTCTTAGATTTCTGAAGAGTAAGATATGTTCGGTGTGAGAGTGATTAGAATATCTTATATTTTCTGCCTTCTTTTCCAGTGCAAGCCTGAATATAAAGTTCCTGGCTTATATGTAATTGATTCCATTGTAAGACAATCCAGGCATCAGTTTGGGGCTGAAAAGGATGTTTTTGCACCTAGATTTGCCAAAAATATGCAGAATACATTTGTGAACCTCTTCAAGTGTCCCCCAGAAGATAAGGTTAGTCTTGAATTGCAAAGCAGGTGGTGTTATTTTGAATAATTTTTCTTGAAGTTTTTACTAAATGAATCTTTTTTCTTTCAGAGTAAAGTGATTCGTGTTCTTAACTTGTGGCAGAAGAATGCAGTGTTTCAATCAGAGGTGATTCAACCTCTCTTTGACCTTGCAGATCCTAACCACCCAATTCACAAGCAAGATATATCAAATGTGACAAACAATAGTAATGGGTCAATTAATAGCATTGCCAATTTATCTGTTATAACAAAAACACCACCTTCTGTGAATAGAACTCCTACAAGTTTAAATAAAACTCCTTTGACTGGTTCCAAAAGTGCAAATGATGCGAGTGCATGGTTGAATCATCCACAAGCGCAGTTAGACACAAGTAACCTTCTTCAACTCTCAGGACAGGCAGGTGTGGTGAGTAACTCTTGAAATTGTGTTTATTACTTTGTGTCTTTGTATGAAAGCATTAATCAAATTTCCGGAAGCAAATGATTTATACTCGTCAATGATCCCAAGCAAATTCAACTAATCATCCACCCCTGTAGTTTCAAACTTAAGAGTTTGAGTGTTTGTAATCACTTGTGATAAAAATTTCATTGTAATTAATTTCAAAATATTTAATTCGATGTATCAGTTCCTTGATCAAACTTCTGACCCATTTCTTGTGGAAAATAATGGACTGTCTTTTATTTTATGTAATCGGATCTGACAAATGATTAACTTTTATCAAATTTGTTATGAAGAACCTTATGTCGCCGAAGATTGTGTATGTTGCAGTTTTAAAATGTTGCTCTTCTTTCAATTTAATTATTTGTTTTTTTTAATTGTTCCTACATTCATCATCAATTCCCAGTATGAAATTTTTTATTTGCTAACTAATACAAAACAGCCATTAATATCCAATTACTTTTGTGTTTATAGTTTATGTTGTAAGTGTAATATCACTATTTTATATTTTGAAGTGTTACATGTATTAATTACATGACCTATGTGTTGAAGGAGGTTTTGTACCAATTTGGTATTGTAAAAGTTGTTTTAAAATCAATATTATATACCAATTATTGACTTTTAAATAGAAACTTCTGTTTGATAATTTTGAAAGAAAAGAAATGTTTCTGAAGTTTCTGAGAAATGATTAAAATGTAATTTTGAAGTAAAATATTGTTCCCCGGAGACTTTCTGTGGGGTCACTACGAGCACACTCCACTTAACCATCTGGGATGTGCTTCAGGAGCCTAGATGAATAATGTAAGTGATGTTTGTGGCTGACACAAATAAATAATTGTCTAAAAAGTGGTGAAAACTCTCAGGCAGAAAGTGAGGAACCATCCAATCAACTCTGTTCAAGGGTTTTTGGCAGTGGCATATTTAATTTCTATGACCCGAGGCAAGATCATAATATGCATCCCCATCTTATTAATTAATAATTCTTAAAATATTCTAATGAATTGCTAATTATTTGCAACTTTTAAAATAACTCAAAATTTGAGATGAGTAACAAACAATAGTATTTAAGACACTGCTATCTCTAATTGTTGCTGGCCGAGGACCTGTGCATAGTGGGCATCTATACATAAATCCACCACCAGAGAAAAACCTGATCGAGGACGGTTAGAGGTATAATGTACTGAACTGTGATGAGATTGAGTACATATAAAAATAAATGATTATGAATAAGTAACAATAAGAAGTAATTCCTGATTATGTGGTCTGTCTTGGCAAAGAGTGGATGACACCAGAATGATAAAGAATAGCCCTATTCTGAGTGTTGTGTTTGTGAACAAGACAGTTTCTTATAAAACGGGTGGGTTTTTGGTAATTTATTTTCATATATACTCCCATTTCATAGATGTAAATGCAAGGAAGAGTTAAGATATTTAATTCTCTCCATAAAGGTGCACATTAATTTTTGGGGTGAGATATGCTTATTGTTTGAACTATCCACTTCTATAGTCTGACAGTTTGGATGCTGTGAGTGGACTTGTCCCAAATGATAATGCTGTACCGCAAATGGGAATAAATGTTAGCAAAGTATTCAGAGTGATTGTCTTGTTTTTTGAATCATCTAAATAACTTCATCTAATAACAGTGATGTGTCTTCATAATTAGACAGTCATTTGCAGATCATAGAATTACAGGGAGAATCCTCTCATAATGAGTGCAAATGATTGTCTAATTATGAAGACATAGTTATTAGATGAAGTTATTTAGAGGTTATCAAAATATACTCAGTGGGAAATGTGTGTAGTAACAACATTAACTGAAATTCAGAATGCATAACACAATTTGTTTGGTTTGGAATATAGAATATCATATGAAAATTCCATGTATGGTAATTAGGAGATATAAGAATTTTTCCCCCAAGTTTTTTTTCTTCAGTTTATCAAAAATTGTGCTTGAAAAGGAGATTTCTAAGCACTATTAGGAATGACATGGATACTGTTGTATCAATGTTTACATAATATGATTTTCATGAAATAAAAGTCTAGAGGTTTGTGGGCCTTGGTTTGTTTACATAGTAGTGTCATCAGACAAGAGGTCCGTTTGGCAATCAGATGTTGGTATAGCATATCGTTCATGGACAACAGGAATAGTATCAAATCTAAACAAGAACCTAATCCACGAATGCTATATGAATGCAATTTACAAAATGAGATTTTTAAAATCAATGATACAAAATAATGCTTTTAGATAGATCAAGAAAAAAATAAGTCGGCATGCAAACTGATTATTTCCACGGTGTAGGTTAATTTCGAGATATAACTGGTAACGTATAAGAAAATATTGTGCCATTCGGGGGATTGGATTTCCTAAAACCTTACTGATCGTTAGACACAATGTTATGTGATGATACGTCTACAACAGCGCTGTCCAATTTATCTTATCCAGTGGACAATTTTCTATATACTTTGGATCGATCGGCAGGCACGGGATGGGGTTTGGCAAAATGTTGCCCGACGAACAAAACTTATTGGTTCTGATATATATTTGTAACACAACATTGTGTCCCCAACGTTTGATGTAAAATGTACTATAACTCATGGGGCATGGATTTTCTCACCTGTCTTGCTTCACTTCCGATTTCTTATACGTGTTAGGGAATAATCTTGCTGACAAGGCTATTGAATATACGCACGAGTGGATTTAATTCAGCGAGAGGGGAAGGCTATAAATCGTATATATCATCTATTCCTGCTGAGAATTAGTTCTGTAATGTGCGTATAATTCTCAAGGACATCGCTTGCGTGAGTTTCGGATGTAATCATAACTTGCGCATCATCAATGGATGAAGTTGGACTTGGAGAAGTTGAATGACCTATTGCCCCGAAATTATGAGAGACAAACTTGAGGTATCTTTAGCTGATATACTTTTCTTCCATCCTCTGCTACAGAAATGTTGACTTCGCGAATTTTGTACCGGAAACACTATTGCACATCTTTGTAGTCTGGTGGTACGATTTTTATATCAACGTATCTTTTTCCACGATTTTAGTTGCGTAGACTTTTAGATGAATAGTTTTATTTTGACGAAAATCGTCGTGTAATTTAGAGGTTATTTTATAGTGTCTTGAAAGATGGTATATACGGTGTTTAATTTTTAGAATAACTTCCATTCCTTGAGTGATACAGTTATCGATTTTTTTTATTTTCACCAATTTGTGTTTCACAAGAAGAGTATAGTTGTCATATTTCCAGAGTATCGAAAGGAACATTTTGAATTTGTCTTCCTTGCAATTGCATCCATCATTCTAGACTAATTGATGTAAATATTGATAAATTTGTTGGACAGTCTAGACCACTGGAGTCATTTCATGTCAAATCAACACACTGATCAGACTTGATGTCTCAGATATTCATGATTTTTGAAATGCAGCAATGTACCATAGACTTATGAAAAAATACCAAATTTCTGTTGTGTAGCACAATTATTTTTGAAGTGATTAATTTTTAAAGATTAAAATTTTTATAAAAAAATTAAATGTTTTGCCTCCTTTAATTGCCTGTTGGCTGACAACCAGTGATGATAGAAACTTGGGAGTGGTCTCAATTTAAAGATGATAAATTGGGCTTTAATACGATATGCTACAAGCGAGGGGTTACAATTTAATTTATTTTTTTTGAAAATTGTAAGTTAATTTCAAAATTTGAATTTTTCAAAAAGAGTCAGCAGCTGAAGCTTCTTCTTTCTACTGGTGAAGCTGTTGTACAGTTGTACACCATATTTATATGTTTAAAGAACTCTTCTTCTAAATTACTATCTTCATCATCGGTACATGCGTTCACCAGCAATTTTCTCTTGACAACCATATTGATTCTGATGGCCTTCTCAGTGGAGTAAATTTTGATTGCATCCTCTTTTGATCTACAGGTGACTCTCGCATCTCTAAAAGAGAGCTGTTAAGAGACCTCAGAGACTAAGATTCATTTGAAAAAGGTATATCAGTGGGTGCTTCTTCAGTTTCAGTATCAGACTGACTTTCTTCGTGTACATAGCTAGTTTCAGGTATTATTTCTCTGCATTTTTCATCTTTTAACTTTGTCAGATGTTTCCTACTACTGTCATAGACTTTGGATATCTCAGGTGTTCCTGGAATCAAGTCACACTTCTCAAACCTTTTCTTGTATGAGAGTGATTAGGCTTGCCAAAAGAGTTAAAACAATCTATTGTTACTCTGGTATCTTCTCAGTGGTATCCATCATTCAGGTGATAAATGGTGAGAAATTAACAGGGGAAAGTCCAGTGGCCAAGAAATGGGTTGTGTTCTAAAGATAAACTAATAATTTATCACCATCACGCAAACTGTCAAGAAATGAACTTCCTACAAGCAACTTTGATGCTTCACTGGCTATGAGTGAGTGGTCTTGTCTGCTCAACCTGTCAGCTTCCCACCTTGTGAAAGTAGATTTCCCTGAAGATAAAAAAGGGAATCTCCCCTACATTCATATTTGTAGGACAATCAGATTCAGTTTTCTTAAAACAAAATTCCAATCATGGCAATATAAGTTAATCATTGCATTTCATTCATATTACAATGTCTTACACACTGCATAGTAAAATTAGTAATTTAAAAATATAATTTTATTAGATACGTTTCATTATTCACAAAACATGTGTATTTTTGAAGCCCTGCATCTCCTGATCCTATTGAGATCTTGTCATAAAATTTTGCTATATGTATTTAGACATTACAAACTAATTTTGGTATTTTTTTGAAATTTTTAAAATTGCCATTTTTTGAGAAATTTAAATTTTAAAATTAACTTAAATTAAAAAAAATAATTTAAGTTGTAACCTCTATCTTGTTGCATATAATATTAAAACACAATTAATCGGCTTTAAAATGAGACCACTCCCAGGTTTCTATCATCACTGGTCGCCAGCCAGCAGGCAATTAAAGGTGCCAAAACATGTAAATTTTTTATAAAAATTTAAACCTTTAAAAGTTAATACCTTCAAAAGAAACTGTGTTACACAACTGAAATTTGGTATTTTTCTTAAGTCTGTGGTATATTACTGCGCAAAAAATCACGAAAATCTGAGATATTAAGTGTGAATATCTCCCAGAATTGTGTTGATTTGACATGGAATGACTCTAATGAAAGTGTTAACGATATTTTCATTTAACTCCTGGGAGTTAACCGCTTTGGTGATAATTTGGCAACTTTTTAGAACAAAAAAAATTACTCATACTTCAGTAGGCGAGTGTGACTTAACCGGAACTAGTAGTCTTATCAAACTACACTTGAACGTACTACACATTTATTTTACTACATAATTTCTCGTAGCGCACTTCTTGTGTGGCACGTGGTCGCAAGGCTCCCATATCTCTTCAGTTGGCTCTGGAGTGGGAAGAAACGAGAGCTGAGCACCAGCGCCACTCATGGGATAGCATTGTTTTTCACGTGGCAGTAATATGAGGAACTGCGCGTTGCCTTTTCGGGAACTATGTGAAATCGCGCATTACATTTCTGCCGTTTATGTTATCTATTTGGAGGACTCGGGCGACTAAGACCGACACAAATTTTCTGGGAGGTTTGTTTTATATGGTAGTATTTGTAAGTGGGAAATGTAGTGTGCTATTGAAGCTTTTCTACATGGCGCGATAGGTAGGATTAGTAGGTGGACCGATTAGCTGGGTTTTTTTAAACAACTTGTCCAACGTGGAGGAGTAAGTAGTAGTAGTAGTTAGTAATAGTAAGAGTTAGTGACATTAGCAGTAGGAGGTGGATAGGAGGAGGAGGGTTTGCTTCTCAGTTGTATGCACTGGAACATTAAAGTGGAAAGTTACAAAGCTGTATATGAACTGAGACATTTAAGTGGAAATATACAATTTTTTTCTGGACCCGCCGGGAATTGAACCCGAAGCGATTGAGTGTCGAGCAAGCATGCTAGGCCGGAGATAGTGGTCGGGCACAAAGGAGATTGTGCTTAGCGTAGTCGGGCTGTATAAGAAATTACGTGCTCAAGAGCCCTCGGATGTGTCGGGCACTTCTCTTCTTACATGTTTATATGTCGCGGTAATCACACGAATTGGGTTAACTGCAGACGGCATGGACTCAAAGAAGTGAAGTATCATGAGCGTTGCGCCCTTTGTTGGAAGATTACTGTTATCGTGTTATGTTCTATGCTTTTGAATTAGTGGTTTAAGGTGTATAAATGTAATCATAAACTTTTATGATTCTGTTTTACAATTTGCATTTAGTTATGATAAAACAACTAATATTAATAGTTTTTCCAATATTGAGTATACTTCAGTTTTGGATACATGAATCAGAAATATAGAAAATAATTGGTATTTCATAGTGTAGGTAATAATTGATTAAATAAATTGTAAGTACGAACAATAGTTGTATAATCCTAGTAAATGCGTATCTCCGATACCGGATAGACATCAATTCTCAGTGAAACCTACCTCAGAAACCACCAGCGTAGTCAGTGGGACCCATTTAAAGGAACGAATTTATTTTCTACAATTTTGTGTTTTTTTTCATCTTGTGTAAAAAGTTCCAGCAAACCCCAACGAAAGACATTTAAACAAGTAACTCCTATTGGGTGCTGCCAAAGGAAGGCAAAGTTAATCTGAAATTTAACTTAGTCGTGAAAACGTCGGTTAGTTACTAATTTAACGGAAGTTAAAGTTAACCATTGAAAGTTTACTGAATATTTTAAATATTGAATCAGTCAAATAGTCATGGATTCTATAGTTAGCCCAACACGCTATATTTCATTACAATAGGTTGGATCGGTTGGTTATTTAAAAAAATGTATTTGTCGTGTTTCGTGTTTATAATACTTGAAGTAGCAGGAGAATGTCTTCATCATGATATTCATATTGCACAAGGTGCATGTTTCTCTTCATGAACATTACACATTAAAATTTTCATCAGAGAGGGATGAATGTATACCGCGCATAACAGTGAAAGCCGTCAAACGGTACTATTACGTTTTCTTGTGATGGGAGCAGACGTGAGGAGAGGGAATAAGCCACCAAATTACTGAGTGTTTTGTCTTTTTGCATCGCATTTGCGAATTGGTTTCCCTGAAACCTAGTGTGGCCTTAATTGCATAGCTCGTATTACCTCATCTGAGTAAGCAATGATCCCACGTATCGTTTGGCGCTTCTTGGGCCTCCCGATTAGAACTTTCAAGTCGACCTGAAAATTTGCGTACACCTTGTAATCGCATAACAATGCAATAAAATGAAAAACCCTTGTTAAAATGTATTGACAACATCGAATCAAAATTATATCATTCCCATTCTACACTATCTTACTCTGGTAAGACTACTGCTGCGCGCAACGCATATATGTAAGAAGGGCCAGTATTCAGCAGGAGTTGACAGTAAGAATTTTCTTATCAGGAATAGGAACATTAATATGTATTAAAATGTAATAATGGATTCCGAGTCTCGAACACCCGACGGTATGGATTATAATTGTATGTTTGTTAGCGGATCATCCAATAGATTATGTCGCATTAGAAAGTTATTAGGCGTTTAGTGCAACTCTTAGAGTTCGTTCTGTCCTATCGCTAGAGATCATTGAAATGAAATGTATGACGACGAAATAAATCGTTATGATACATCCTGTCATAGTGTGTGATTTTAAATTGATTAAGAAAACATTTTTAGAAATGTTTTTTAACATTTTCTGAGCATTTTTTGAAAAATTAATATGGCAGAAAGTTTGTGATTTAGTTTTACAACGGCAGTTTAGCAATGATTTAGTTTTAAAAGAGTTATTTAAAAAAAAATTTGTTCGAGAAACGAAAGAAAACTCGTCTAATATCAAATGCTGCGTTTTAATTTTTCGTATGTTAACACACAGCCAGGAGGTGCACTGTCTGCACCCACCACGAGACGAAACTGGTAATATACATTCAGCTCTTTCTATATGATAGTCCTTAAACTGTCATTCGTCCTAATTCTTTTTTATCATACGTTTTACCCATAACTTGTAGTGAGTAGTTAAAAAAACAAGCATATTCTTGGATCTTAATAAGCCTCTGCAATACGATAGCAACTACTTTAAATTTCACGTAGTCATCATTAATGCTTTTGTCTCTGTTTATGAAACAGTTGTGACAAAGCATTTATTTGTAAAAATTATCGTGAACATAAGAAATGTTAGGTTAATGACGTTATCCGGTGATTATCTCTGAAGTTTTAGCTACTTCTCTGCCAAAATTCGTCAAAATTAGTTTCGCAATTTCTCCGTCAAGTCTCCACGAACAGATACATGCACTTCCTGAATTATGCAGGATGATTATAATGAAAGTTCAACTTTCAAGAAGCTGTAAAAAAAAGAACAACTGCTCAGAATGACATGAAATTTGAACTGAGTATACTGAGTATTCCAACTGAGTATTCCCGGGGGGAAGGGGAAGAAAAGATTTGTTGGTTTTTTACTTGAATGTCCTAGTTGATATAGCTGCGACTACTGAAAAGCGAACCCCCCTCCTTCTATCCACCTCGTACTACTCCTAATTTCACTAACTCTTACTATTACTAACTACTTCTAACACCTCCATGGGTCAAGTTGTTGGTAAACTCCGATAATCGGCGCACCTTCTAACGATAGCCCCGTCCATTCACCTCTCTCTCACCATGTAGATAAACTTCTATAGCACTTAGCTACATTTCCCATTTACAAATAATACAATGGAGTATGTGTAACACATGAACGAAGAATGCTTCTAATTATTCTGTCATTGGCATCAGGTTCCAATGTATCATTTGACTGGGCTTTTAGAGGACGCAATATAGATATTTTCATGTATTTAATGAAAGTAGAAAAAAACTTAAATTAAAATTCTTAAAAAAACGGACACGAATGAAGTGAATGTTAGTGAAGCGAGGTGTGTCACGTGGTAAGTGTTGGCGAACGTCGGCAACATCGAATTGTGGGAGAAAGAATTCGCTCTTACGGAGGGAGGGATGGTCTCAAATTTCACCCTCCATTTAACAATCCAAAAAACCCAACATTCCAAAATAATTTAATACAATTTTAAAATAATTAAATGTTTTATTAAGTTTTGTTAAGTTTATCTGTACTCAATTTCGTGTCGGTCATTCATTTAACTCACGAGCAGAACTGAAAATTAAATTATTAGTGAAACGAAGGACAAATACACACGAAAGGTGCTAGAAAACAGTGGATTCTGACTGTGATACCTTAAAGATATAAAGTTGCGATAATGGACTTCGATTTCAACGGGTAAGGGCGGTATGTATGTGGGGGGGGGGCGAGTTCTGCTGGATAGCTTATAAACCAGAGACCTTTGAACATATATAGGCGGCCAGGAATTATATTGTAAAAGTAATGTTTTAACCAGAAAATAGCATTGAAAATTAAAAAATATGTTACATTGATTATAAACTATTCTCAGTCATTTTCAACATTTATAAAAATAAAACTATGGAATGCTCATAAAATATTACTGTCTAATCATATTAATTTACGTTTACTTCTTTACCTCGATTAATACTGACAGTACTTCTAAGGATCTGGATTTTTTGTTTTGTTGAAACCATTCATTGCAAATACTTCTTTACTTACAAGTTGAGCTGATTAGAATTTTCAGTTTTTTTCATTTTTGTCTGGTCAAGTTATTATGTATTTATACAAGGTATTGAATAAACGTATGTTAATTATATTAAGAATCAACATTAACAATCAGCGTTGTGATACATTGTAAATTGTAGCATAACACCAAATTAGGTATATTTTATGAGCGTTCAGTGGTTTTCTTTTTACGTATTGAAAAGTGTTCTGATCACCTTACCACGAAAAAGTGTTTTTCACAGCACTAAAAACTTTTTAATTTTTTTGATGTGTATCGCAACATAAACATATTGGGTTATTCAAATTGAAGTGTCCCTGTTTGGAACGCCCTGGAAAAGGCAATCCAAGGACGTAGCGTCTTTAAATTGTGGACTGTATATATTTCAGAACACGGGAAAATCATCAATTTATACAATAAAGTTAAAATAAATGTGATAATGAACATACAAAATTATAGTACTACCCATAAGGAGTTTGAGTGTTCACTGTTCTGCATTTCGAGAGGTGAGCCTCATCATTCAATAAGACTTTCCACGATCAATTCCGACCGTCTTGAGAGTGTGGGAAAATGACAAAGGGAGCATTCTCGCATGTTAGCTCGTCAAATGATGTAATGCGGGTACGCGTCCAATGCTGTCTGCAGTTTTCCTCTCCTTTGTCTGTTTTGACTGTAACTTTATCAGCTATTCTTTATACTAATTTGTTTCTGTATACATTATTTTGTGATAAGGACTGAAATTTAGATCCATCAAATCGGGAGGCATACCCGAGTTATGTCCGTGGCGTTACGTGCGCGGGATACTTACATGTGAATTATTCTGTATTAATACGGTATTCCACACTCCTGTGTGAGGACACCATTGTTCCTATTCGATATTGTAGAAGAGGAAGAAGGACTTCAATAGTACAGAATTGGAGGTGCTAATACTTCGAGTTTTCTGTACGCAGTATATTGTAACATGTAAAATACGCGCAAGGGGCAATGGGTGTCGTGGTCACAGGGTACTTACGAGGCACGTGCAAACCAGAACTAATATTATTAAAACGGACAAAATGAACATATAAGGTAGAGAAATTGATAATTGGTTTAGATGGGAACGGTAGTTCTTTTTTGCGGGGCAACATTAAACTTTATAGTAATGGCACGATGATTGAAGTGGTGTATACCTATGGTCCTGGGATTGGAAGCAAGAAAGGAGATATAACTTTTGATGGGACAAGACGACGATCGATTATTGACTTGACGCTGACATCAAAAGCAAGAGAGATGTATATTTTTATTGTTGTATTTGTAAATGGGAAATGTACTACTTGGCCCACGTGGAGGGATTAGTAGAATTGTTTAGTAAGTACAAGTGGTTAGTTATTGATACTAGGAGGAGCTGGATAGAGGAAGGAAGGTTGACTTTTCAGTAGTCACAGCTATATGAACTGGGACATTAATGTGAAAAGCTACAAATTTTCTGGCCCCATCGGGAATCGAATCCGGGATGACTTGGTGAGAAGCGACAAGACTTGCAGAGTTAGGGGACTTCGAAAAACGATCACTAAATGAAGAATAACTTTCATATAACTTCGTAGTACAGGGAATCCAGAATGTAGAAGTAAAAAGTCACTTTGGTTATTGAATATTTTCTTTCTAGAAAATACAAGAAATTATATATTATTTTATGTAATTACAATTACATAAAAAATACATAATTAATATCCTCCTATAGCTTGATGATTGTTTTCATTTTGCAACTAGAATTATTAAAATTAGTCTTATTTCAGTTTAAAAGGGAACTAAATACACAAAACTCATTACTACTCAACAAACATTTCTAACTTTTTGTTTCTAGTTCACTTACTATAAGATACAATTTCAGCAAGAAATATCGTANATGTACTACTTGGCCCACGTGGAGGGATTAGTAGAATTGTTTAGTAAGTACAAGTGGTTAGTTATTGATACTAGGAGGAGCTGGATAGAGGAAGGAAGGTTGACTTTTCAGTAGTCACAGCTATATGAACCGGGACATTAATGTGAAAAGCTACAAATTTTTTCTGGTCCCACCGGAGATAGAACCCGGGATGACTTGGTGGGAAGCGACAACACTACCACATGCGGCACCGGTGGGGCTGTATATACATGAATGGCGGTCGGAAATCGGAATAGAAATAGAAATTGAACACACAGTTTCTACGAGTTTATAGGCGTAGAACTGAAGTTGGAAACGTAGAGAGATTTTGTGACGAAGGGCATCCGGAATAACATTAGAGGATTGTCGTATTGAATCACGCGAGAACATATAAAAACTAAACAAATGTGGAGTACTGTGCGCGGTGAGGAATGGAGAGACACTAGCGAAAACTGTCGGACCATGGTTCCATAGAGATGAGGTCTGCAGGATGTGGATGCGGCTCCCAGTTCCAGATGAAGAATATTTCGAAATATCACGACAAGTTGACATGGCAGTTAAGGAATCAAGTAAAGGTAAAAGTCCTGGATTTGACGGATTCACAAACTAAATAATCCGAGAATGTCACCCAAAACTGAAGCGTCGCATAGTACGGCTTTTCATCGAGTGTTAGTAGAATGAGGTTTTTCCACATCAGTGGAAAATTGCTAAGATTAGGGTTTTCCACAAAGGAAATGGGCGCAGTGTACAAGACCCTAAAGTTTATCGCCCAAAAATCTGATTGCTGTGTGTGGGGAAGTTATTTGAGAATATATTAATAGAACGCATGGATGGTGGGCAATGGACAACGCGATGAAAATCAATTTGGTTTCCGGAAAGGGATATAAACAAGGCGCCTAAAGGACATTGACCAAAAGAATTGACGATTGACAAACGAAGTTAGGAGTAGCAATATGCTTAGATATTCAGGGAGCTATCAGCGCGGTGCAATGGGGTGGAGTCCTGAAGCACATGAGGAAAAAGGGATGTTTATGTAACATTTTTGTCAGCTATTCCGAACAACAGACACTTCGATATGGGAGCAGAACGCGTGTATTGGTATGCTGATAAGGGATGTGTCGAGGGTTATCATGGAGAGCCAATTTTTTAAACTGATCATCAATGGATTACTGCGCACGATACGCGATGTATCTAAAATATTAGCCTGTGCGGATGACATTGTGTGTTTCATGGAAGGAGATTGATGGAAGATGAATTGAAAATATATGGTAACGCACTAAAGAAATGCGGTAATTTGTGTAGGAAGAGTAGTCTCGAAATAGCGAGCAAAACAATTGCAATGGCTTTTGGTAAGATAAATGTAAAAAATGGAACCAATATTAAAATTAAGAGGATAGAACTGTATTTTAGGGGTTTAGACCTATTAGGAACTCATAGGGTACCCTGCAGCGTTTGTATTTGTTACGGCTGAGTAGAGCATTTAGGACTGTATTAGGTGATGCGCTGAATGGTTTGGTGGGTGCTATGCCAATTGATATGAGCATACAGTAAAGGATTTTGAGATCACTAATGAGACGGTATAAGAAAATCGAGATGGACGGAAAAATCTTAACACTGGTTGTTAAGGAATGGAAGGATCAGCTAACGGAGACGTTACAAATCTGGCAAATCTGGGATGTATAAGAGAATGGACGTTAGTTACATGATTTCATACCGAATGTACGTTTTGAAGAAGAAGAATAGACGGTGGTGTCAACCTGAGGTAGAATTTTTCACAGGACACGGCGACACTAAAAGTTGTTTACGAACATTTACAGGATGGGGTGTGTGATCGTGGATTAGATGAAGAGATACGATATCATGTATTTTGGGAATGCCAATATTAGGGATCAGAACAGACGCGATATTTTCGATTAATGCGGAGAGTACACGGCATGTAAAACTCGTAAACAAATGATACAAACGAAAAAGAAGTTGGAGTTATTTAACTGATATATTGTTTGAGAGAGATGCGCAATGGATTGAAATTTTAGACTAGGACACGGTCCTACTAACCCTGGTCAAAGGTAGCCACTTGCGGGAGGTAACGGGGGTGAATTATATTAAAAGAAGATAATATATAAGGAATGATTGAAGTACAAAGAAGAGAAATGTACGACACAGGAAGTGAGAGAAAGAGATAAGGAAGATTACTGATGTATTGTTATAAGACCGATGTAGTCGTGATATGTCTTTTGATGGGAACACATCCCCCAAAAGAAGTAATTACGAAATGTGTCTCACTCTGCATTGATGTGTCAGAGTGGAAGAATGGTTTTAAATTAATGCAGCTGATGTTTAAGGTTAAGCGCATATCGCTGGTTCGTCCAGCATTCTCTTTTGCCGAACCCTAATAGTGCAATTGTTTTCTACAATTCTTCTTCGACGTAAGAAGTTCTTAGTCTTTTCGGTGGAGTTGATTCAGTGTTTTGCAAATGTGAAACATTAGTTCTTATTTACGAACAAATTCTTCGATGTAATTTGGAAAGTTTTCTTCAGAATGACGTACTACGTTGGTTCTGTGATTTCAGCAGACGTGTAATAATTCAGCATAATCAAATACTTGTATATGTAATCTGAAATTTAAATATTCAAATTTAAATTATATTTTGGTCATAGCGTATATTTTGGTCAGAACGTCTCTGTAATGAAGTTCTTCCTCTTTTTACAGAACGTGGACCCTAGTGTTATTCAAATGCATTTGCAACAGTTGCAACAAATTCCATTGAAGCAACAGGATCCTGGAGGGCACGGAGAAAGTGACCAGGTCTGTCTTGTATTTTACAAATTTTTCTCTATTTTGATGAATTCATATCTTGATGTTACTAAATGCCTCAAATATTTCATTTCATAAATAGTTGCCAATTGAACTTTTGAGTGCATATTAATATTTGTAGTTGCTATGCGTATGACTGATAAACCCTAGTTGTGACTATGTAATACATCTGCTGGCGCACTTAAGGTACAACTCGGGATTTCTCCCTTTGCTTTTAATTTTCATTATTTCATGGGAGGGATGCTAGCAACAGAGCCCAAAAGAATAGAACCAGAATGACGCGAAGACCAATCAAGTAGTCAACATACAGACTAGGTGCGGTCAATTGTGGTTTCTCTCAGCTGTAACCATTCATCCGATTTGCGAATCGGATATGCTTTTGCGCGGTACGGTCACTTAAGAAAATCGAAAATATCTGATGTGTACCCCACTCGATATGACGATTCCATAGGCCTATTCGCTCCTGCCAAGTCCGAAGCGGCGAAACATTTTTTACAGGAAACATTTCGTGGATAATTGACCAACTGACCCTCGTACCTCAACACTGGAGAATGGTTGATAACCGTGATCAGTCCCATCGCGAGACCATGCAGTTACCCGAATCTGTGATCTACAATTTCTGTTCTTCGTTCATCCTGAATGAAACTGGCTCAATTTTCGGTGTATTATTCCTTATACATTACATTTTTACAGGTAATTTTTTTCACTCAAGGAAGCTGAAATTGGCTTAATATTGTGCCTGTGTCAGAAGTGTTTCTGAACAAAATAAACGACAAAAACTTATCTTTAAAGCTTGATATAGAATGACAGAACACTCCCCCATTTTCAAAATTATTTATTTAAATGAATGAATGTGTTTAAGTGAGCGTGTGAGCGTTCGATTCCGATTTTGAGAAAAAAGACTAGTGGCGGACCTAAACCTCATGAGACTCGGGGAGGCAGTTATTTTTTGAGGCCCCCACACACCATCGTGTTTGCATACCCACTAGTACATGTCCAACACTGATGTATTAAAAATAATTGAAATTTGGAGTCCCCTTACATGAGAGACCAGGGTCGGGCTGCCCTCTCCGCTCCCCGCCTGAGCAAAGCTTCTGACGATGACCCAATCTCCCACACTCGAGAGGGATCGAACCCTCCGTCTCACAGTGGATTATTTGAGGCCAAACCCGGACAAAAAGGGGAAAAAATCCAATTTGTTTCGTAACATTAAATTTTATATTACCGAATAGCTGATTAACTGACGCTTCTAACGATGCTAATTTACGGAAAATTTGTTAAATCTGGCGTCTGCTATCGCGGATTGAATGTTTGCAGATGTCCTTAAATTGAAGTTTTAGCGTTTGTAACGGTTTAGAAGTAAATTCTTACTACCTGTATGGTTTCGCTGGACTGACTTCAAATTTTACACAGGGATAATTAACTGGTTTATAAAGTACCTTTACTTGAAAAATATTTTCAAAAAAATGTTTTCGGAAACTTATATTTAACGTAGATTTATGTGTGTCGGGGTCTGTTGCGCAACTTTGTGACCACTGCGTTAATATATGATATATGTAGAATAGATCCCAAAAGTAAAAATTTTGCCCAACGTTTTTTAATGAATATTTAAAAAATTAATGCGCTTCACTACGTTCATGAAGCGTGTTTGCAAGTTGTGAAGGTTAAACACCAGATTTTTATGAACAACTCTAAAGGGGCATAATGTAATTCTTGTTTATTCATCTAATTGATTTGGAATATTTGACAGGATCCCCCCCGATTGGGGTGAGTGGCGCAAATTGAAATAGACCCCCTTGGAGGACGGTGCGATTTGCATTAAGTTGAACTGTCCAAATATCAGAGACAGAAATGATTTTATTTTGTGTGATGAGTTAAGAGAACTTAAGTATATTGAAAGAAAAGAGATTAATGACTGTTTTGTGCTACTCGCCCAACANCTTCCATTCAGCTTCCATTTAACGCCCATCACTGTCTCCAGGGAGATCCCTTCGAGCAGAAGTGTCAACGATGTTATTACTAAGGCAAGGATCGTATGTTGAAAAGATGAAACACGTTTCGTAGGCGTCAAATGATAAATTCCATAAAGTCCTAAGAGTGAAGTTATGTCCAGAACAGTAAGTAATTCAGTAGTATTACTGAGAGGAAAACCATTGTATTGTTTACATATTCCGCAGTGCGCTTCCTACGTGTGTACTAAGTTTTTAAGTGCTTTGAAAGTAATTGAGAAGTTTGGTTATTAAGTGAAATTCTTTTTTCTGAAGGGATCATTTTAAATAATATTTGAATACTGCGCAACGAGAGCTGGATAGTTTTTTCTTTGGTGATTGTGCAAGCATTGCCGGGGGTAAATTCTGAAATTCTTCAACATAGATCATTTTTTCCCTTAAACACGATAATAGTTTTCGTGACATCGAACAATTTCAGCTATGTGTCAATACAATCTATAAGCAAACTACAGAACAAGAATGAAGATGATGTCCTGAGTTCTGAAGAATCAGATTATCTCCTAGATTATCGTATTTTAATATATAAATAATATAAATACTGCAACTATAACTTTTTCCTTACTTTACTTAAATCATTCTATATCATTTTTAGTAAATTAAAATTGCAATTAATTTTGCTATTTTGAAATTCATGATATTTTGTAAATTTTTGTATAAAATAAAAAAAGTCTACGAAAATATGTCAATATACTCTAACATTCCATTATAAGCACAGTTTTAGCCAATATATATGATATGAAGTAATTATTAGTACTTTTGACTAAAAAGAACTTGAAAAATGATTTTGTCCGTCTTTCGAGGGCTAATACTCCACAGTGCGTCGGCTCTACAGCAATACGTGAGATTCAATGACAATAGCACTACACTACTACAATTGAGGTAGCCAAAATAGTAGCGTTAGGAGGACAATTATCCTAGAGTGACAATTTAAAGTGTGCCTTCCTTAGTTAAAATTAACGAATTGGTCACCTTCGAAAAATGCGCTGTTACGATGTACATTATACATCTTATGACTTGCTAACACGAGATACTAAGTTGATGTATGACTCGTAATGGTTTACACCTTGTTCTTCGTAAAACGTAATTAGTCGCTAAAATCCTTTCACTATGGAACGTTGATTTAAGAAATTGCTTTAAACATTATCCAAATATTATTTTATCATAGATAATAGAACAACTTGTTTCTTTTTCTCCTCGGAATTTTGGGAACGAACTTAACGGAGAGTCATTTTTTGCGTGAACGTTTTTATACGTTAGCTATTTATGGTTCCGTAAACATCGATAGGATTTAAATTCCTGGTAGGCATTTATACAGAGGCTGAGGATCCCATCCCCCTCCCGAGGATTGTATAAATACCTCAATAAATTTGATAATTCCATCATTGTACGTAAAAATAATTGAATGAATTTAAATTTTAAAGCTAATACCAAGAATTTTTTGACGAGTAGTCTGTCCTCTCCTAGCTACAAAGGAATTCTGCCCACTTTCCCCATTTCTGTACGACTTTGATTTTGGTCGAAGCTTTTCCAGTGTCATCCATAATTAAGTAATTCAAATACATAATCTCTGTACATAAGCGGCGTGGCGTTATCCTTAGTGACTGACCGGCAGACCCGATTGACTGACCCTACTGATCCGAGTCTCTCTCCTCACTCAACAACGGAGAGAGAGCCTTAACTAGAAGCATGAAATTCGGACAGTATTTTTTTCTGTTATGTGAACACGTACCAATAACATTTTTTGTAGAATGGAGAAAGATGTGTATTTTCGAATGTTCACCTTATCGCATGATCTAGTGGCGTTATTTCTATTCTCATTTACCAACATCATTAATTTAAATATCTAGAAACGGGTCTTAAGGTGTTTTGATGTTTTATTTTTTTAATAGACGCAAAGGGGACATGTTTTCCTTTTGTCATTCATGCTAACGCCGTAGTATACTATTCTTACAATTTCTCCGTAAATAATTGAGGTATTATATCAGATTGTGTATAAATGTTGCTAAAACATCTAAAATCTATTTATGGAATTTTCGATTTTTTTATGAATAAAAGGAAGTGGGTATGTTTGGTGTGTTGTCCTGACTGCTTTCTGGCTGACGCATTAATACACATACAGATGAAAAGTTATTTACGATAGGAAATTGAAAATTTGACATAATTTACTTTAATATTATCTAGGCGTACGAACTTGCCGGTTATAAGTTCTTAGTCTAGTCATGCTTGTTTTATGTGGGTACGAATGCGAGTGAGAATTGCTATTAGCAAGTATTAAGCTTATATTTAGTCATATTTCTTTTAAATTTAATTTCGACAAGTATTAAAACAATGAGTCGACACACAAAAATGTGGAAAAATTTAAACGCAGATTTGAACGTACTTTAAACTTGCTCATTTTTTCAAAGATCCAGTTTTAAATACCGGAAGTTACCGAAGACGTCCAGGACTACGTTTTGAAGGGCTGTTTTCCAAAAATTTTGAAGTTTTGTTTTAACCCATCTATTTGTTGGAGAATTATCGAGGGAATAATCGTTCCCATACACACATGATATGGTCATAATCGCGAAATTCGGAGAATCGACTTCTCTAAGAAGAGACATTTTTGGGCGGAGGAGAGATCACTGTTGATGCTGAAGATATGTTCTTCGCGGATGATAAATCAATCAAACCATACTAAACAAATAAAAAGTTGAGTACTTGGAAGAAATTCTTATGTTAGTCGGACACTTCTTTAAATTCAGATGAAATACTTGTATTTATTCTTATGGAAGAAAGGGTATCAAGAATCCTTCAGAAGAGTCCAGGGATTAGTCAGTTTTTATTATATTCGTCAATAACAAAGAAGCATCTTTAAAATCATAGAAATATTATTGTATTATTTCAAGCTTTGTTAAAGGGGCTTAAGCAAAACCCGAAACGGCCCCCGGTATGTTTAACAGAAAGGGTTAAATTTTTGAGAGGATTTTTTCGTTCTTGAACGTGAATCGATAGAATAAAAACGCAGATCTCCAGTACCTTTGCGAGTTAAAATTACGCCTTTTGGCGAAATTCCTTCATTTTTAAAACAAAGCGGGTGTACTTTCAGTAATTTTATGTTGTCAATCCTCAATAGTCGACGGGGGTGGTAGCATACACTCACCGCACACCCACTCAAAATCCTTCGTAACCAAATAAATATAGAAGAAATCCTGAAGCGGAAATGGTTGCAAAAAGTTTTTTGTTTCGGTTTATGTGTGGATAGTGAGCAATCGATTGGCAAAACGCGTTACCTATGGGAAATGAGAGTTTTGAGTCTTGGAATTTATATTTGTTACTTATTCGTGTTTGTTGTGTCGTTATTTAGTGCTTTTGTGATAATACAAGACATAATTAATGTTACGATAATGTTTTTTCCCGCCACTTATTTTTAACGAAAACTCTTTCACCGGTTTCCTGCTATTTAGCTATGTATTAAGATACAAGCAACATGGAAACAGGACGAAAGAAAAATATCAAAAGTCCTCAAATAATAAGAAAGCTAAAATAAAATATTTAACCTCGATTACAAAATTTCCGATTAACCTCGAATCCTTTTATCTGTTGTAATAAAAGTGAATTGAACGGAGTGCGAAATCAAGAAAAGTACTGAACAAAATTAATCAAACATTTTCAAGGGCCATTCTTAAGGATTGTTGCAAGTGCAGTGCCAAGAATGGTTAATATTGGTGGTAGACTAGAGCAAAAACACAATAAATATTTGGTTGCTTTGCTGTAGATACGAAGCTTAACTCGCAAAATTTGTGACTATCAAGTTTACTGACGTCTGCTAGAGATTAATAATGATGCGTGACTTGGAAGCGTGACATCCCTTTGAACGTAAATTAATTAATTGTCCTCCAGGCCATGAGGTTTGTAATTGTACTATTATCATGACAGTACTATTCTTCTGACATTTAATCCACACGATATTACTATCGATGCATTATTAAAGAAAACTTGTGACAAACACTGGTTTCATTCACATTGCCCGAAAATGAACTGAAATAATATAATTTATAGAGGGATAGAAAAAATAGAATTATAGAAATCAAAGGACTTAAATATGCGCATTGTTACTGAGCGTTCAGTACAAAATATGGTCCTTTAAATTCTCGCTCTACGGTGCACTGGGTTTGCTCTTTGCTCCCAGCTTAGAAGCGGGAGCACTGAGATTTTGCTGTTAGTTCCCAGCTCGGAAGCGGGAGCACTCGCTTCAGTAAGACTTGTCTTGGGATACACAGTGGATATCACTTAAGATTCGCGAATTTTCCAGGTATCTGCATCAACTTAACTGGTCCTACCTTCTTTTTTGTAGTTGATTGCACGTGTGGGAAACTTTCATCAAATTGTCCTCCGGCTGAATTTTATTTTCGAACATTGCGATTGAATCGAAAGTTTGACAAAGGTTCGTGTAATTTTCGTTAAGAGTGGTTAATATTATTTATTACATGCTCTTTTTTGTACTTCTACTATCAAAATCATCGATACAAATTTGTGTGTGTTTGATTAGAGGAATTACATGTATAATAACAGGAAAACTCAGATCTCCAGCGTCTTATCTCACTTCCTGTGAACTGTGCTCCTCTTCTGACAATCAAAATTAGATCATCGGCAGATTTATACTGTAGTCGCAAGAGGAACCGGAGTTACTTCCAGTTGAGGTAAAATTATTCTCAATCAGAGCTATCCTCAAGCGGAACCCTCAATCAGGAAAAAAAATAATTTTACTGTGGAGAAATTTGTTGAAATTGACATGGAGAAGAGGAATATCAATAAATGCTCGCGTGTTTAATAGTAGATATTAAGTGTAACGTTTCACTTACGGAAAGCGACCAGGGTCCGGTGTTGAAAGGTCATGAGAAATTGGTTGGAACAAAAATTGATTTTTAGGTATTATTACTGAATAGCTAATAAAATTGAAATTTAGGCAATTGAAAGTTTGCATTATTGTGAGTTTCCATCATGTGTAAAACCTCCCTTGTAAAGCTCAAAATATTGAAGATCGTTCCGGGAGTCGCTTGTCCGTGAACTCACAAAGATGACCACTGTGACTAGTCACAAATCTTTCTGTCTGCTCGATTTTGCCAAGTTGCATTAAAGAGGGAGAGTTTTGCTCCGAATTGGCCGATGTGAATGTACCTTGCATAGAGCGTATTTTCCTTGGCCTGGATTTTAAAATTACTTATTACTATGTACGTATTCCAATACAGTTAAAGGAACTATATGTATATGTTATGTTTCTTCGTGCATTGTTTTAAATTTTGGAAACTAAACAAAAAGACATGTCATTACAGAAACATGTTTAAGATAATACTTAGCGGAACCCCCAAAAAACTGAGCTATAGTATTGTATACAACCCGAATTTTAGTCTGATGACAGGAAGCGAGGCGAGTGAGCCCTGTCAAAATAAATAGTGGTGAACAAACTATGAGTCATGATAGGAATTGTGACGCTTCTTTTTTGAACGACGAAGTATCCCAAAAGGCGTTTATGAGAAATAAATTGGATTATACTAACATTACGTTTTTATTTGACATTTACTCGGTCATTCCATAGTATTTGTCACCAGTAGCATTACAAATTTTTACCCGAGCTTTTGCCGTAGGGCAAATCGCTTGCCACCTCAGAAGTATACGAGTATAAGAGAGAAGAGATCAGAAATGCGTGAACGCAGCTTCCTTCTAAACTACTCGTATTTTCATGTTTTCTCGGATATAGTTTAAATTAGCCTTATACTGAACATCTTACAAATTGTAAAAATGAGATTATACCCCTTCATTTTCAGTTATTAAAAAACGTAATTTTTATCGGTGGATATCGTCGAATGCCTCATCGTATTCTTGTGTGAAATAAATTCCAAAAGCTACGGGTGCCAAGTCGTTTCTACTCCAGCGATGAACTTACACCTAAAACGGCCCGTTATGAAGTAACCCTCATATCCACTCCACAGTGAATCAGCGAAAGAATTGGAGGGGACAAGTAATGTTGCCGATAAGGCCCATACAATGAGTGAAGACAGAAGAATGCGCTACCCTTATGGGAAATAGTACCAACCTCTAGGGAGGAACCATGAGATTCCGGACATACGTTCATTAGACCTTTTTTATGATGTTGATCTTGACCGCTATATATTATATAAGGGAACGATATATTCGAGTATTGGTCATCAATAAAAGTTTTTTTTTCAGCACCAATTTTTTGAATTGCCGAAGCGTTGGCGTTTCTGTTTTTAAAACTGTATTATTTATTCTTAGAACCATTTTTGTAACTTTATAAGCAGAAGAACATGACAAATTTAACGGTGTTAATTAGTTTTTTCTACGATTTTTTTTGTGGCATCTTAAGCAATTCAAAGTGAGGGGTCTATAATAAAAAATTCGATAATAGGTATGCTACTTGGGTACTCGGCTGGTAGTAAATTCGACACTTGTCATTTGACGCGGCTGCAGCCCGGAAGCCGAGACATTTTTGAGAAACTGTGTATCCAAATAAGTCAAATGAAAGAGGACCGGGCTTTAAATGAACTACAAAATCTGTTTGTGTTAAAAATTAAGCAGTGAAAATGTTCAGCTATCTGGTTTTTCTTCTCTTATAATTGATCTTTTTCAAAGATATTCTGGCTGTAATACAGTAACGTTTTGACAAAAAAGACGTCTAAGATATATATATATATATTTGAAGGATATATTGCATTAAGTAATCAGTTTCCGCTCATAGGACCGTGTTTTCTCCTGTCAAATATATGCCTTGAACCAGAAGAAATAGTGTCCGAAAATGTTGCGCCAGTATGCCGAGATTTATTTTTGATGGCCACAAATTTGTGAGTTGTTTACTCCTTATTTGCTTCTGCGATTGCTTATTTTATTAGCGTTTAAGAGAGGTATGACTATATCGGGAAGAGAAGGTTTTGCTATTGCTTTTTGAAACTACCTACTTGCCTTTCATATTTTTATTAGCTCTACTTGCTGATCTTTTTACTGCTTTTAATATTTAACTAATACTTTTATTATTTTGTGATTTTGAAAATTGAAAGGTTGGTCTTTGGTACTATTCATTGTTAAGCGAGTATTCAGTCTATAGTATTTTAGTTAATCCATTCCCTCACGTGGTCATACGCAGTTCGCAACTGCTTGTTTACAATAAAGTTTGTTTATTTATTTACATCCTTGCTTGTGATTTGACTGTAGAGGTCATTGCACACTGCACGTGGCGTTCGATTAGACACGGACATCACTCCGATCACGGATTCGTCGGCCAGTTACACGGCCAACGATACTCTCTTATTATTATATGTACTGGTACGATACCTCTCTGACTGGTCCAAAATGTTCCGATGCTCTCGTATCGGGATCGGCCTCACTCGTGCGCGGCCCGAAGCGTGGTCGCCACGTTTTGAAGAGATCTCTCACTGCAGGAAAGATAGCTACACAACGGCGAACTTTCGAAAAGTGGCTACCGTTCAGACATCCTGTAGCGTAACTGCTCAGATCGCGGGTGTATGCATGATAGCAATCGGAGTCCCCGCTGCTAGTGAAAAGTAAACTTGAATAAAACTCAATTCTTCCTGAATTTTATATTTTTGATTGTCGCCATTTGAGAACAACTCAATACTGGGCATTGAATACCTCTCTTACTTTTTAAGTAGATATTACAGAAATATTAATTACTAGCTGATTACCCGGCGTTGTCTGGAATTCTGTTTACGTGTTACATCAACAAACCCACTAGCCGGGACCCGCGCAGGTCGAATTTTCGCTTCCGGGGCGAGACATAACGGCGACAGGGCGCTTGTTCCATTTCATTAAAACTCTTTTTAAATCTAAACTATTCGCCCAAATTTTTACGATTTAAAGATGCTTTTAATCTTTGTTAAATGCACAAAACAAAACAAAATCTATTAAATTTGATGATGATTTATTTTCTTTTTCTTAAATTATTCTCTTAATTTGAAGTATTTTAACACTCCTATTTTTAATAACGTTTTTTCGATAATGAGGGGAAACCTTTGTAGATAGGCGTATGGTGTCCCGGACTTTTTACTAAAACTCTTTGAGGCGAACAATATTCCCACTCAAACTTATCACTTATCTCTAACCGTTTAGGCAGCGTATGTGAATACCTCTTTTTTTCCTGATTTCATCGTCATTTATGGTCAAAATCATTTTCTGTCTTTCTTTTTATACATTTTTAAAATGAAAGTTTCATCCCATTTAACTATTTCCTTGAGTCAATACATACACACTTGAGTCAAGCAAGTCTCCTGGTAATATTATTTTGTTAAAAATTATATTATAAACTAAAAAAATAACAAATTAGATTGTCATTACTAGTTTTTATTATTCATAAAAAGAACATGCAAAGGAATTTATGACAACTAAAGATTATAAGACTTAACAGTATGGTTATCATAACTTGTCAGAACCACCTTAAATGCTTTCATTTTTCTTAACTTTTCTGATACTGAAATTTCTGTTGTTTTTCACCTCTTTTTTTTCCATTCTTCTTTGACCTTACCCTAATGGTATTAATTTATTTTGTATAGTAACATTTTTTCTTTTGTTGCAGGTAAAATTTGATAAGAAACTTCTTGATTTTGACTATGGATCAGAGGAAGATGATGACAAT
This sequence comes from Laupala kohalensis, assembly GCA_002313205.1. Taxonomy (NCBI): domain Eukaryota; kingdom Metazoa; phylum Arthropoda; class Insecta; order Orthoptera; family Trigonidiidae; genus Laupala; species Laupala kohalensis. The sequence goes on along the minus strand of NNCF01126378.1, from coordinate 124,526 downwards.
GCCCCTTCTCCACAGCAACAGCCACAGACTCCGCAACAACAAGGTGTACCACAAGCAGCCAACTTGGAGAGGTATGTTGTGTTAACTTTGTCAAAGACACACAAAGGCTTGATTTTTCAATGTGAGAAATATATTCTTTATGCCAGTCTATTGTATAAATATTTGAAATTTGTGTGTTATGGATTCTCAAAATCATGCATGTGTTAAAAAACATATAATTCATTAATATTCTATTATGGTGTGTTAGTTGTAAATGATCATAACTTTTTCTGTTTTATATGTATATATTGTTTGTTTTTGTGGTTGAGTATATAGTTGAAAGATTTCATACTTTTGGGTAAGATCCTTGTGAATCGGGTCTTTAAGGAGATAAATGCAGGTGATTGGTGATTTGTGCATTTTTCTTACTTTTCTTTCTTCTGGGGTGATGTTCTCTTTAATTTTCTTTTTAAAAAAATTTCTTTACTGCCTGTTGCCTGAGCTCTTTGGAGGTATTTTTCCAATATTTTCATCATAATATGATTGTAGTTGTAGAATTAGATAATTAGTTTTAGGCATTTTTTTCTTGCTTGTAGCATTTTCTTTGGGTACTTGATACTATTGTATTAGGAGTATCTAACTTCCAATAATAATGAAATTATCATCCTGCCTTTTAGTTTGTCGAGTCATGTGCCAATAATATGTATAATGTTTCAGTTTGACTTGAAAGGGCATGTACACAGATTCATGTAAATTATCCTCTCAAGCATTATTATTGGTAGTGGTAGTCTACCATAGTATCTCTTGTGTATGAAGTATTGTTGGTATATTTGTTAATTATAGGTGTTAGCGAAATCATGAAGTAATCTTTATTCTTATAACTTATTGATACCTGAAAATTTTCATAGAAAGTACTTCTTCTCACCTGCGATCCATATCAGTTATGTAAGTTTTCAGTCACTTCATTGCTTCAGCAGTTAAGCTATTTGAGTCTGTTTGCCTTTTCTGCTAGGGTGATACCTGTTACTAATTTTCCTTTGAATGGAATATTTTTATCATATATTTTATACTAGTTATGACATGTAAGATTTTTTCAGAGATGATCTTTAGTTCCACATATCTTTAAAAAAAATCATCTTACCGGTTTCAAATATGATATTTGGAGAGAAAATAATAAGTATGAAATTTCAAAGAGATTGTACAGTGGCACCAGTCTCATTAATTTGTGTTTATTTCTTGCTTTTTTAAATTGATTTGTTGCTGTAGTTGTATTTTTAATACATTTTGATCTAAACATAATTTATTCCTTTTGAACTAATCCTTATGTATTACCTCCAGAAATATGTACTATTTATTTGGTACAGTTGATGCTATAGAAAACTACTATGAAGTTCTGATTATCATGCTATGAAGTTCTGATTATCACTAATGCTATACGTAAATTTTAACATTTAGAAACATTCAGTGAAGATGTCATTTTATAAATTACTATTCTGCATTTGTTTATATTGAACAATTGTTAATACATTATTCATAATTTAATGGTGTGTGGGTAATATTTTCTGTTCCTTTTCAAACTTTTTGAAGAATGTGTTGAATATTTTCTTCTTCTTCTGTAAGTAAATTGTTTTATACCAAAATTAGCATAATGCCTCACTACTGTTTTACAATATTTTAAGCAGATTTTCTACCCTTTTCAAATTCTGCTTCATAGAGATATTTGTTTTCATGGGGGGTACAAATGTGTTATGAAATTTTTCTTGAAACCATCCTTCTGCTCATCTATGTTATCTTTGCCTCATGACTGGTTGAGTACCCATGAGCCTTCACTCAGTATAATTTTAGTATTGTGGTACAAATAATTCTCCTTATATTTTCATTGAATTACATGTATTAATAAGTCTCGTACATTTATTTGTTGATTTTGCTGAATTTTCCCAAACTACTCACTGATTTTTTCCATTATTTAGCATGTAGAGATACTTGAAAAGTTTACTTCATTATTTTAGGTTCACAATTATAGGGATGTCAAACATCGAAAATGATTTTTCTCAAGTAGTAAAGAGTTTATAGTCCCAAGTTTTGTGTTGAAATCTGGCCTGTGATCAAGATCTGTAGGAAATCCACAAATCATTGTGAAATCAAACTTGCAATGATTTTTATTTACGTTGTATTAGGATTTTTTTTATTATCTACAATTTTTTTATTAACGGCAGAAAGATGATGTTACAACAAAGAGAATATTTGTTTTTCTTGTATTTATTCAATTTATCCTTACTTGTTTAATAAAGGCATTGATATTTCACTCTGAGATGTGGATGAATATATGATTTTTAGACCTCCTGAGTTAGAAATCGCCCATTTTGACAATTGTGTTTTAATGCATGTATGTATTCATCTCAGGAGTATGTGTGTATGTGTAAAAACACAATGGATCCATAAAGCTTCAAGTAAGGGTAATTGCTTTATGGATCCATGTGAAAATCATGAATCAATACTTCTGTCAACAAATATTTTATAATTTGAAATAGCAGGGCCATTCAATGAGGAATGTATATAAATTATATAATGTATAAGTAGCATATAACCACACTACTTTTAAAGAACATTTTTCCACTTGATTTATTTTATCAAGTCTTATGAAATGTTTTGGAGAAGAGAGGTGCTAGGTTGCTGCAGACTGTTCTAGAATACCTCAGCTATAATCCTGGTTGGCATGAGTAAGGGACCAATTCTTGTTCTGCCAGCTCTCAGGCTGGTGGCAAGTAAAGATGCTAGCTCTGTGGTTCCTTAGCTGTTGGGATACTGCCTTGTGTTTAATTTTGTTAATACTTTCAAGATTATATGGTCCTCATGACTTGTGAATATATCGATTATTCTACTTTAATAATGATTTTTAAGTCTTTTTTTTCTTCTTCTTGAAGTGGATCTAGGTCATAAATTGAAGAATGAAAGGAAATTCCAAAATGCACCAATTTCTTAAAAGTAACCTTTCATTCCATTTCATCCTGTTTCTTTACTTCCTCAAGCAAACCTTAACAGAATAAATAAATTTTATTGCAAATATAGCTTAAGCCATTCATCTGCTATTGAGAATATGCTGAAACTTGGAAAACATTGTTTATTTGAAGTCATTTTTTTCAAATAGCTTGGATTTAATTGGTCTATTCAAATGAATTAAAAACTGACACAGCTTGTACCTCACCTGTACATCTTTCAATTTGAGAACTTGCAGGAGTATTTTTCTTTGTTTATTTGTAATCGTTGCGTCTAATCTGTCTTACAGTTTGTTGATTCATATGTATAGTCTCAATTTTGTTTCTTGAAGTAGCTTAGTTTCCAAAGAGTTCATCGAGTGAAAAGGGTTTTGGTATAAACAGTTTTGGAGGAAGGAAAGGAAAATTTTTATTTTGAATGAAATTTGTGCACAATGCTATCATGAAATAGGGCAATTTCAATTTTACAAAAAAGAAGAAAAAAACTACCTGTGCCCCTCCATTTTTTAAAAAAGAAAATTGTCATAGAAATGGAATTCAAATTGCTCAAATATGAGAACTTTAACTTATATGTAATCATTTTCCTTTTTCAATATCACTTTTAAATAGTATTTCATATCACATTTATTTCCTCATTTAGTTTCACATTGTAGGAAGTAAGAGTGAAAAAAATTGTAATTTGAGCACAATTTTCTGAAAGGTTAAAGTTATTTGATGAAGTTTTTGTGAGAGACAAATGATAGAAAGGGTTAGTGAGTGATCTCGGAGTTCTATGAGGCAATTTTCTTTTAGTTAGGATCTTCAAGGTTTTCTTTATTAAAATTAAACTTCTTTTGGCATACAAATGAATTGAGACCTATTATATGCAATACATGCTAAAATATTCATCCACTACTTTGTTCCTTTCTTTCTTGATTTTTGCTGTTGTGTTGAAAGTTTTACCGAAAGTTGTCATAGATGTGAAATTTATGTTCAAATCTGAAAATAGGAATGATACTTAAAAGGTCTCTTTTGGTGACTCATCTGCCAGGCCTGGTTATTACCTGATCAGAGATGCTCATTGGAATAGTATTTATAGTGGGCATGAGCTTGTGGTAATGTGGGAGTTTTTATTTATTGGGGGAGTTAACTGAATAAATTATGTCTTATATAATGAGTTTCATAAATAATATGTTACTCTGAATACTGTTACTAGAAAAATACTAACCCTTGGTTTAGGTTTACTATTTGATTCAGATGAAATGGAAATTTTTGTTATATTGTCTTGTTGGAGTATATCTAAGGCGCAAAATTAGCTGTTAGATTTTATCCAAAGTCAGAGTTCAGTCACCAAGAATTTGATTTCTTCTCTCTTCCAATTGTTTGAAACAGGAAACATTTTAATCTTTATGTTGCTATCTCAGGACTTCCATGGATAGAAATAGAACTGGCAAATTATCATAAATTTCTTATTCTTTTCTCTGAGTAGCAAATTGTGTGTCCTATGTCCGTTGTTGTTTCAATATTTTGTTTTTTGTACCCTTTCTAATACATGTTGCTGGTGTATGGTGGTTTTGTTCTTTAGACACAGAATCTCTGTCATCAGGTGGTGGTTTTGTTGTTTCATCGTTGAAATTTGAAACCTAATGTTTTGTCTAGTTATATACTTATTATTGAGAAGTAACTATAGTAGCATTTACTTTTTTATTATTATAAATCTTTACATTGCAATCGCTTGTTAATGGAAGTTGGTTGTTTGTGTGTGAGATTTTTTAAAAAGAAATAATCATCACAATTTGTTATTTGCCTGCAGCCTTCTCTCATACTTAAAAGTAATGCAGCATCTAGATACCTTACAACAGATGTCCCAACAGCAAATGAAGCAGGAAATGGAAGAAAAGTTACAGGAAATGAAACAACAGGAGGAAGAATTTGATAAACATTTAGCCCAAACAGTCCCAGTAAGTACTCTCACAGTAAAACTTGCTCAGAGCAGGATGTGTATAAGTGGGATGTTTTCTATTACAAGAAATGGAATTTGATTTCAAAGAATGTATGTAGTGACTCTTGTATAATCCAGAACATTGAAAGCCAGAATTTCTAGGTATGATTTTGTGCTTGATGGTGGACATTAAAACTAGTATTGAATTTCTTTCATGGTGTTTCTCTATAGATATCTTTTAGATTTTTCCATTTATTTGTTACTTTATTTTCCTGGCTGTATTTCATTGTTTTACTGATATGTACTTTCCCTCTTGGTACTTATTTAAGAAACCTTTTACAATTATTGTGGTCTAATAACCCAATTGGAAATGACAGAAACAAAAGAAGGATGTAAGAAATTATTTTAATTCCTAATTCTTTCTATAGTTTCTCCTTAACTATTATGACACTCGTAATTTCTTAAATACCGGTTAACCACACCCCAAGTTAACAGATTATCAATGTTATTGAATGAGTATGGGAGACGGGACGGGTTCTAACCTGGGGCTATTTGCCCTCAGTAGGAGTATTCACATGGAATAACTAAAGTAGACGGGATCGGGGAGCAAGCAGGGTGTTTCCCAGTAGTATAAAATTGATGAAGTTAATTTTAACAATAGAGAGATCATTATCATGCTGAAAATATTGATATAAAAATTGCATCAATGTGTTGAGTATGAAATTCTTTTTTATGTTGGTTACTTGTGATCTTATCTGTACTCTATGTACTCCCGAGTGGGAAGTAATTGAATGTGATAGTTTATTGGATTGAACTATTCAAGAAATATAAATTTAGGAGCATTCCAATGGCTACAGAATTTAAAAATATTGTTCTTATTAAGAGTTTTTGGTCTGTTTCTGCTAATTATCTTAAAATATAATTTCGTTGCTGGTTCAGGTTATTTACTCAGTAGGTCTTTAACACTTTGTTTATCAATAGGAGTATTCATTGACAAAGAAAAATTCTCTGAATAATATTTCCTTGGTTAGTATTCCTTGATATTTATGGTGCAAATGTCTTAGTTTACTTTTCCATATCAACATACAAACAGTTTGAGCACACTCAGACTAGAGTTTTAAGTTTATTACTATTGGAGACTATGCAACTTTTATTTAGCTTTTATTTGGTATGTGTAAGTTATATAATTCCTTTGTGTTCTATATTCATGTTAAATTTTTCTTTTTCGATAGAATCTGCCATTTGCATCTGAATGTGAACTGAAGCCTCCTCCAGCTGACATTAAATCTCAAGCATCTGCGAGATATCAGCAACATGAATATGACCAACATAAACCTGCGTACACATTTCCTGTGCTTGACGTATCTCAGCCTCCTCCAGGATACTCTCTGCCGCAGCAGTCACAGCAGTCACAACAGTCACAACAGCAGCAACAGCAAACACAAGGGTCAGTAGAAAGTGTGTCTACCAGTCGAGGAAATAGGAATAGACTTCTCGAAGACGGAGAACAAGCTGATTCAGAAGTGGAGTTGGTTGACAGATCTGTGTGAGTTACTGTATCGTTGTCGTTGCTTGTAGTTCCTGTCGATAAATTTCAAGTTTAGTGCTTCTTAGCTGAGGTTGAAAGATCAGTAGATTGGAACGAGAATGAGTATCAAGGTTAAGTACTTACTGCTTTTATTATTTGTAGTAGTAACAATATAAAAAAGAACTTTTGGTGAAAGAAATGTTTTGTGTTAGTTTTCCTTCATTTCAGCTGATTTTCTGGGTGTATATTGTATTCTCTCAGTTCTTTGGAAACAGGCTTTTTTTTATCTTGTTGTGAAATAGACAGTTATGGGGTTGTGTTGGTCTAGCTTGGAAGTTGAACATACTACACTTTTCAGTTGTCTGTGATCATTCATTTGGTTTCTTTCCCTTGTTTTGTTTGGATTCGATGTCATTTCTTCATATTATTTTGTGTTGAACTTCACAAATCACAATAAAGATGCAGGTAGAGGTGCAAGACTGTGCAAAAACATGTCGGTGCTTAAAGTTTCATTAGTTGTTTATATTATTATTTCCTTATTTTGCAGTGATGGCAGTCAGTTTGTTGCTTTCTTGGAATATTTTGAGAATATTTCAGAGAATGCTGCATGTTTCACCATTGTTGTGAGCTGTACATCCCAGTTGCTTAATTCTCCTGAATGGATTTAGCTCTTTGAGGACACTTGGGCATTTCCTTTAGTCTTTGAGTGTAGATTTGCAAAGATATTGTAAGGAGTGCAGAATCTTTCATCTATCCTAATTACCAGGATGTTCCAAGATTCTGTACTCACGATTTCCTTGATTTCCTCCCTTCCCCGTTTCCCTGCCATTATGTCAGGTTCTGTACCAAATTTCTGGAGTTTGCATTAGTGAATATTATTAAGATCTGCACTACATTATTAAAGATATTTGGAAATGGACTTCAAAGTATTTTTATTTTTTTTCCAATTATGGGATGATGCGTTGGTTGATTATAGTAAATTAGATGGTGGATGTGGTACTTTGTTGATTATATAGGTGGCTACTGTGCCTGTAGTCTTCATGACGCAGATATATTACATGTCTTTTAAGCATGTTTGACATTTTCTTTCTTTCTTCTTTTCTTTTTTCTTTTACTCATTGTTTTTATTTTTTTTCTGATGCATACTCTTTTGTGCTTGTAAGGAACATGTTTTAATGATGCAACGCCTTCCTTTATTTATTTATTTATTTTTTTCACGAGTATGTTGTTATACATAATTAAATCATTTTAAGTTTATTATAAACCTGGTCTGGTAACAAAATAAATATTTTAAACATTGTTAAAACTTAATTGTCATTAACAAAAAGTTGTATAGGAAGAAATTGACAGACCCTGTATTTTCTCTAGTAGTTCTGTTCCTTATTTTCTATATCAACTATTTATGATTCTCCTCTTTCAAGGAGTATGAAAGTGTTATGAGTGTAAATCTCTCTCTCTCTCTCTCTCTTTGTATGGTTATGGGTTAGTGAAGGCAGTATCTATATTAACTAATTGGTTTTTGCCAAATGTGCATTTTTGTTGCATTTTCCTTGGGGTTTCTCTCTACTCTTGTGTATGAGCATGTGTACATATCACCTCCATTATTTGTGTACGTACTTGCTCACACACTGTACCTAAAGAGATGTGACTGTTTTCCCATTATTTGAAAGTTGTAAAAAAAATTCAAATCTTTTAATGTGGTACGTTTACTTCTTTTGACAAATATTTATGTTTTTTTTTCAAACATCTTTCCTCTTATATCATACCACTGTAGTTTTTACACTAAATTCGTTTGTAGAATTGTGGGGTAGGGTGATGTGTTTTCTGAGACTTCCTCTCTAATATTAATACTATGTTGTGTTTATTTTCCTTTCTCTAGACACCAAGATACAGCAAGTTCTATAGAAATCATTAACTTGGATAGGAGTAGGTCACGGAGTCCATCCCCAAAATCATATCGACGCCGGCGAAGTCGATCACGGTCAAGAGAAAGAAGGCACAACAGGAGATCGCGATCTAGATCCCGCTCAAGGAGAAGAAGGTATTAAGATCTATGAATTAAATTTAAATATTTAGAAAAACCTTGTAAGTAGACTAAATTTTTATTAATTTCACAATGTTTTAACAGGTGCTTTCTGCCATAATTAAATCATTGGGTGATTTAGTCTACTTTCAATGTTATTCTAAATATTTAAATTGGAATATGAGAGTGGACAAGAGTAGTGTTAATATGTGAAGTAATTATTTTAATATAAAACTAACATTAAGATATTATAAGTACATATTTAGTAAAGTTAGATTTTTCTTCGAAGAAGGATCAGCTATTAGAATTTTGTTAGTTCACTGACAGTTATGACTTTTAAATTATGCATGTGGTATTTCATGTTTTAGATCAAGATCCAGAGATAGAGAACGGGATAGGGACAGGGAAAAAGAAAAGGAGAGAGAAAGGGAAAGAGAGAAGGAACGTGAAAAGGAAAGAGAAAGGAAGAAGAAAGGTCTTCCCCCAGTGCGGAAAGAGCACCTTAGCGGTGAGTTTTTTTATGATAATATATTCATTATATGAATAATTACTTTAATGATATTTTACAAAAAATAATAATAGTATTACTGTCAAAAGTTATAATTGTTAATGATATTCTTTTTCCCTTCATTGTTATCCTTGAAACTTAGATTTTTCTGAATGTTGAGTGTGGGCTCAGTTAAAGTGTGTAGTTTTCTCTGAAGTATTTTCATTTATTAATGAAATCTTTAGTTATTTTATTACATTTAATACTACTACTTTGTGCTACTAAGGCTTTTGAAATTTTACCAAAATATTGCTTCTTTCAGTGTGCAGTACCACTTTATGGGTTGGACATTTATCAAAGCTTGTTCATCAAGAGGAACTGTCTGACACTTTTGGAGAATATGGCGATATAGTATCCATTGATTTGATTCCACCCCGCGGCTGTGCCTTCATTTGCATGAACAGGCGCCAAGATGCATATCGAGCTCTACAGAAATTGAGAAATCATAAATTACAAGGAAAAGCTATTACTGTAATTACTATATTTTTGTAATTGTTTTGTTATTTTGCATTAAGTGAGTTAAAATATGGGTGGCAGTATCCAACTTGTTGGGAGTTACAGTACATTAGGTCAATATCGGTCAAAATGGAAACTAAAGGAACAATCATATGTGTCACATATGACTGTCATTATGAAAAAGGAAGCCATCTTTAATTAATTAATTCTAATAAAAGTTAAAAATTGATTGTAATAAAAGTTAAAATTGTCTTGTACTTTATCACACTGTTGCTGTACTTTCAAAACACTGATAATAATTTTAAAAACATTTTCCTGCATGCTTTTATTGTGTCTTATTGTTCATGTAAGATTAGTTGTGTGTGTATTCAACCTTGACACAGTTGTTTACATTAATTCTGTTGCCCCATCCTGGCCCGGGTTTTTCTCCGGTTTTTCTTCGGGTAGAGGAGGATATTTTATACAGACTCACTAGGCTCTTGCCTAGGGGCGGCATGTATTGGAAAAATAAGACTTTAATTTAGTTTTATTTACAATTAGTTACAATTATAAACAATACTTTCCAAACAACCTATACTTTGATAATAATATGCACTTATTAAATATAATAATATGTAGTAAATTTGTTTATATTATGTTAATTTTATAACATGTATGAACTATTTTTATTGTTAAGAGCATACTGAAATGCTAAATCCGCCTCTGCCTTAGGGCCCTTTATTGGAATTGATGGGATTGTCCTTGGCTTTCTTTTGGAGAGTAAATTAGTTTATTGCCCTCCACATGGTCATGCTGTTTGTAACTGGTTTTTAGTAAACAGTTATAATAACGGACAATAATTTATTTATTTATTACTGAATGTAAAATAAAAGTGTTTCATGATTTCAGTTGGCTTGGGCACCTGGTAGAGGAGTGAAGGGGAAAGAATGGAAAGATTACTGGGAAGTAGATTTAGGAGTTTCATACATACCTTGGGACAAGCTGAGCCGCGACTGTGATCTCGATGCTGTTGAAGAGGGTGGCATGATTGATGAGGAAACATTACCTGATTGGTTGAAAGGTTTGATGCACTTAATTTCTATTTTCATTCTTATTTCTTAAAACAGAGGCCTGAGGTATACATTTCTTTTTGCAGCACACACTCAGCAGCCAGTTATGCAACCTCCGCAGTCGAGTTCGGCTTCCACACAACCTTCAGAGGCAGTTTCTTCTGGAGAGGTTGCTGCTCCAGCCCCACCACCTGGCTTTATTCCTTTACCTGAAGGTATGCCTGTTCCAGCAACTACTGTTTCACAAAATTTGGATACAACCCAGCCTCCTCCTCCACAAGCTGTACTGGCAGGTTAGTAAGATGAGATAATAATTTAGTGGGAAAATACCTAATTAAAATTTTGGGAGTTTTTATCAGAATTTTATATTTCTTGGAAAATAAATGGAAGCCTTTCGAAGAAGCTGGAAAGTATTCATCTATCTTCTCTTGAAGTTACTTTTTCCCCCCCTCTTAATTGAAATTTAGGAAATTTGTTTTGTTTTGACTGATTATATTTTTAAATCCCTTAGGGATGGCAGGAATGCCGGGATTGTCTGCTTCAATACCTGGAACAGGATTGGCTGGAGTACCTGGAACAATAGCTGGAACTATTCCAACTGGGGTTCCTCCACCCTCTGGAATGGCAATGGTTCCACCTTTTGGAATACCAAATGTTCCTCGTAAGTAGATTTTTTATGTACATTTCTCTTAATTTATTTTCAAGTCGCACTTCCTTTGATAGTTTACTGACAGATTTGCATCACAAAAATGGAAACCCTTCCAAATTTGCAGAATTTAAACATACGATCATCTAATCCAAACTTAAATATTCAATATAATACTGCATTGGGAATTGAAAATATAATACTGCATTGGGAATTGAAAATATAATACTGCATTAGGAATTTTCAGAAGTTACGCATATTTTCTCCCTTGGGGACTAAATGTGATGATGGTTCTGGTGTGAAATATTTTGGGAATATTACTATGAAGTGCCTAAAGGAAACAATTTAGGAATTTAATTGAATGAAACTGTTTCTGTAAGCTCATTTCTGTGTTCTGTATATGGTTAGGATATTGGGTTGGATTTTTGGTTCCTGTAAATCTTGCTCCACCACTCTCATTTAACTCCATCATACTTCTTGGCTTCTCTAATTATTTTAATTTAACCCTAGAGGTGAAACTTTTCCTTTGTCATATTTATTTCAAAAATAAAAATAACTCTTGCACGAAAAAAGAAAATAAAGTTAACCTGGATGATACAAAATGGACAGAAAAATCGATCAATACACTCAAGCTAACATGCATTTGAGAGAATCTGTCTGGGAAATTAAGAGTATTCTACATTGTCAAATGTAACTGAAGGGTGCTGACGAGTGTTAATCTCAGCAGTGCATAATTTACAACATTCTGATGTCTCTTATGAGTGGGTTTGAATTTCATATGAGGGAAAATGATTTGTGTAGGGAATCCATGAAATGAATGCATTTTCATAACTGTTCATTCTTGGGATCTCTCATATTGCCCACTATAAGCGGGAGTCTCTTGTAAATCAGGTTTCTTTTCACCACATTCCACTGTACATGTAAGTGGAGTATGTGATTGACTTCACTCAAGTAATATTTTACCTCCTATACAACTCTTCCTGCTTTTTGGTGTTAAACAGATTCCATTTTCTTTTCCCTTGTTACAAAATTATTGTATTATCTAGAAAATGGATGATTTGCATGTTATATTTATTCGTGATCATTGTTCTAGGCTTCAACTCGATTGCAGCTCCGATGGGTATGGCATTGGGTCATGGTATGATGCCTAATGTCCCCATCGGTGTTCCACCCCCAGGAATGCAAAGTTTACTCATCCCACCTGGAAGTCAAATGATGCATCAGCATGTTATTGGTGGTGTTCCTCAACCTGTTACCTCACCATTTAGTACCGCCCGTAAGTACACCTTAAATATTATGTTGCACTGTATTTTTTTAATAGATTTGTTAGCCTTTTTGTTTTTTCTGAATTAATGTAGTATAAGCCTAGGTAGAATTAAATCATTAAGATATCTGAAATCTGCACAAATAAACAGAATAACATGTACTTATTGCGATTTCAACTTGAAAAAAAAAACTTCACTGGCCACGAAATAATTGCCATTATAATTGATGATGTAATGTTTTTATCTTATGGAGGAAACAATTATTTTCAAAAAAAGACCAACTCTTAAATCACAAAAATGATGGAAGTTCACTTTGATTTGTAGTAAATTTTTCGTAATATATTTTACATCACTCCTATCTATATGTCACTGGACATTACTGAAAGATATTTCACTTGTACTGATATTTAAAGCATAAATTACAAAATATGCGCTTAGCCGCCATGCTTTTTCATGCTCTTCTGCATTTCAAAAAAGTTAAGTGTTCCTGAAAATTTTTTACTTATTAGATGGATAGAAATTAAATAATATTTTTTTGTCATTATAATTCATAATGTTGTGTTGTATAACAATTACAAGAATTGCCTAACTTGGAGCGCTAAGTGTATAGTAATGAAACGTAGTATAGTAGAGGGGACCTGAGTGGTGCTGGGTTAGGAATTTTTCCAAACTAAAGAGGACTTTTATGAAAACAGAGTTAAATAATGAATGAACAAGAGTTCTACACATATTTATCATTATATTTATAATATTTATTATTTACATACAAGACAAAAAGCTTAATAATATTTGTGAAGTTTTGGAAGTAACTGTTACAAATTACGTTGAACATCAATCATCATGAAAATTTATTCATAAATGGGGATTTTTTTAAATTAACAGTTATTGTCCAAGATGCTGGAGTACAGAATTCCTGACTAATGAGGTTTTACTGTAGTAGCATCTTTGCTATCTGTGCACTGCTGAGCTGGAGAGTGCAAATTCGGTCCTCTGCATTTTGCCACATAATAAAGAAGGGGTGAAGTTTAAACAAATAAATAAATGAAATAAATGTATATTGATCTTTTCACTGTATAAAATTATAATTATTTTGTTTCATTTATTGCATTATCTCTGATAGTCACGTACATGTCAAACAATCTGCATGAATCTAATTCAGTTGTTTCTGTTAACTGTATTCTACTTCTTCAGGTGCAATTGAATGAGTTTTTTGTGTGAATTGTCCTTTGTGGTGTTCATGACTTTTTATCAGTTAATAGTCATTCTTGATCAGAAATGTTACACATTTCATTTACAGCCAAAAAATTATTCGTTAACTACGTGCAAATGCATCATAGTTGTTCATTAGACTGTATTGTTGTCTGTTAGGCTGCATGCAGCCTTCTGAGCTTTTTCTGCGGCATTAGAGTATCTTGATTTGTGTTATTTTTTTAAAAAAAATTTACTGAAAATTTAGTTTATTTCTCATTTTAAGTAGAGTTACCGTATTTACCCGAATATAGTCCCCGCCCTCTATTTTAGGAGACAAAATTTAGAGAAAAAAATGAAGTGGAGTAAAATCAATTTTCTAAAAAGTCTTTCTGAAATGCTCATTCAAAATTCCATGTGAAATGGTTGGCTCTTGTAAGTACAATCAAAAGTACTTGAAAAACTAACCGATGCAGTTCAACTTCTCCTCTTGACATTGCCAGATACACGTGGACTTTGGCTCTACTTCGAATTCTCATGCCGTTGCTTTATTTCTGTGTGTCTGAGCAATATTTATATTTAGAAATCGCAGTTTGATGTTAGCGTTGAAACATCTTTGATCGCCCAACTTTTGTTGTTTCTATGAAGATCCCCGTCTCTTGAAAAAATCGTGTGTCACGATTGGTATGGTGACAGCAGTGGGTCATTCCTAGATGACGTGGACCAGTTCGGTTTCTATTTCAAATGAACGTCAATCCCATCGTCATAGATTGCTTTTCTTTGTGTGATGTTACGTATATGGCTTGTGTTCACTTAACTCGTTGTCACATATGAAACTTTGTCTATATTTGTCTATATGGGGTCTATATTAGGATGAATGTGCACTACGTGCATTTGATTCAAAGATTCTGAAGGTTTATATTGTTACTCAATTTTTTTATATTTTTTTTGTATTTCTTGTCCTTTCTTCTCGATCTGCAAAGTATTCAGTAATAAATGCCCTGGAGCAGCAGTGTGATTGCTAATGGGATGTGTGCCAAGAGCATTCACGTGTTCTATGTAGTGAAAGCAATAGTGTATTCTTGGCTTAATGTGAAAAGTGTTAGACTGCTTTGAGTTTTAGTTATTGATGATATTACACTCAGGCCATTGGTCTATATTATTTTAGTTATTGACTTTTTTGTGCTTGTTTTAGTTGTGAGATGTTAGGCTGTAGTTGTGAGATATTCATAGTGATAAAAGCAGTCTGTATTAATTTTATTTACATGTTAGAGCATAGGATTTGTGAAATGATTGTGAGAGAATAAAATAGGAAAATTTTGTGAATCTGTAGTATTGATGTACACTGTTCAATCTGGTTAGTGATCTCTGTAGAGAAATCAAGCTGGTGCACCTCTGTTACCCCCTCCACAGACTGGACCGATCCTCTACAGAGTGGAGTGGTCACATGGCTTCGCTATTGTAGCAGTAGAGGAAATTATGCGATTTCAATTCTTTTGTTAGCATGGAATAGTCTAATAGTGTAGAAAATTATATTGAGGTAGGCGAGAGTCTAAGGAGTCCGTCAGAAACATTTTCTTTATCACATTACTGTAATTTGACATTAATAATAACAAAATGTAGGTATGAAATAGGAGATTATGGGTCAAAATTAGGAAATCTTATTGTTTTCATTGTTTCTAGATTAGTGAGTGAGAATGCCATAGACAACTCGTGATTTCAGAAAATATTTTATTCACACAAAATAAGTAATACATTAAAATATTCACATTAAAAAGTGTGATGGAAATTATAAATTTATTTAACTTTTGGTGCAAGGCCTTTGATACAATATTCACTAACATTGTTGTTTTAATTGCTAAATTGTGGGATTTGATTTAGAAAAAGAAGTAAACAGTCTTCTTCACAACTTTCAATTCAATGGACTCACCAATTTCAACTAACGCTGAGTGTTCAGAGAACACCATCCCACTGAATTGATTCATTCCTGCAGTAATACATTTTTTTCATGTTAAATATTTGTATTTTTTTGGCAGACCCCCTCAGTATTTTATGGAAGTAACTAACTTCTTTAAAACATAATCAGGAGGATATAATAGTTTCCCCATGACCACATTATAAAATTTGAACTGCGGAGAGACTTTGGCTTTGAAATTTTTATGAGGAGAATACAGTTTTAGGAATAAGCTTGTGTGTAGTACATACAATGATATGAAAAAAATGAGCACTTAGATCTTCTTCACTCTTATCTTTAGTGGAAGATGTTGTATTAATGCATTTTTGTGCTTAAAGTAATGCCAATACATGTGGGTCAAATTCAATGCCATGTGAACCATTACTGCAGCACACATTATTTCTGAACGTGGATTTTCTTAGTCCAAGACATGAGGATTATTATTGTGCTCCTCTATGACTCTGATAGAGGAAAAAACACATTTAACTTACATCTTGAGAGAGATTGTAAGTTAAAAAATGCTGAAATTTCTCTGTATCAAGTAATCTAGTTATCAAGACCTTGACAGAATTAACTTTTCTTGGGTTTACCATTCATTTGGATCTCACTCAAATAAACTGCTACATCCAAAAACTAATTATGCAACGCATTTGAAGGTTTCATTGTTATTTTAATCACCGATTTTATTAAGTAACTGAAAACTGATATGTGATCCTAAACAATAATTGATGTATGTATTTTATATCCCTAATGTTTTTTCTCTTCACATATTAAAATTCGTTTTTGAGAGGATCAACCACAAATCTACATTAAACAATCTTGAAACAAGACAATAACGAATTATGACACTAGCAGTTTCATGTATGTGAAAAAACTAGCCAAAGCAAACATTTGTTTCCCTCTCTATGAAAAGAGAATCGAAAGTTTTATGGATGTACCTGAAATTAATTTCACATCATTTATTTTGTAATATTATCATATAGTTTTTACTAGTTGATCTGAAGCCTGTTCCTTCTCTGAGTTTGTCTTGAAGAACTGGTCTGCTTCAATGTCACGGACCTTCTTTGAATGTAGTTTTCCTTCCGTTCTTCAAAATATTTATTTTATCGCGCATTTTGTAGCTGCAGCTCTTCACTTAGTGGTAAAAAAGGTAGTGGCTCTTGAATTAATTTTAATTAAGCATCCATGCTTATATCATTAGAGAAGGGAAATACCTGCAGTTTTGAAGATCACATTTATGCTTAAAAAAACAATACATGTCTAAATATGCTTTTTTTATGCTGTGGCTCTGTCATAACTACACCTCTTTCTTTGCCTTTATCTGCTTATGTCTCTGTAAAATCTAAGTTTTTCTAGCTTTGTAAGATATTATTCATTTCACACTGAGAGTGGCAGATTTGGTTTATTAATATTAACATGTTGGTGTGTAATAACTCAAATAATGGATGAATATGAATAAAGTAGAAATAGTACTCTGGAAATAACAAGTAAGTAGTAGGATGGCCATGTGAACATATTTAATGAATAATATCCATCTTACTACTAAAGAAAGTGTTAAATATTATACAGAACAATAATAATAGTAGATGGCATTTGCAGACAACATGGCATTAATTGCCCAAGATATCCCCAACGTGCAAAAACAACTTCAACTACTATAAGAACAAGCTGCGAAAATTGGATTACAAATCTCATTTTAAAAAACAAAATTTATGACAAGACATCAAAACTGCACCAGATGAACTCCAAATTGGCAACAACAATCTTTTGAGTAAACAAATTTAAATATTTGGGTGAATGGATTGCAGCAAATTGTAATGAAAAAAAATCTATTGAATTGAGACTCCAGAAAATGGAGACCGCTTTTCAGTTAACAAAAAATATATACAAGAAAAAGAGTCTCTCCTGGAACTACAAAACTATACACACTACAACTGTAATCAAACCTGAAGTTCTCTAAACTTCAGAGACACTCAATCTCCAACATAAAACATTAAAACAGCAAATAGAAGTGAAAGAACGTAAAATAATGAGAAAAATCCTAGGACCAAGAACCAAAGACGATGTACATCATCCAAAGCCTAACACAGAAATACATTTAAAAAAATTCCAAAATCACAGACACAATGTGAATGCGAAGAATTCAGTTCGTGGGACACTTAGAAAGAATGAATCTGAACAGACTAACATACAAAATACATACATTCTTAAAGAAAAAGGCTACTAGACTAAATTGGTACAAACAGACAGAAAAGGACCTGAAAGAATTAGGATCACCAAACTTACAAGACCGAAATGAAATCAGACAAATCACTCATGCGCGGGGTTTTGAGGAAGAAGAGAGAATGACCACCCAATCTACATGGTTAGCACAACAGAAACACACTCACTCATTGTGCATGAAGGAATACTGGGCCAAAAGGAAGGCTGGAAAGTGTTGATTCTGTGTGGTCCTAAGTGACACATTTGTGAAGCAGATGAAGTAAATGGTACCTAATTTAAGCAGACAAATGTCCACTTTTAACACAATCAACTCAACAGAAGGCAAAACATCACACCAGTATTATGTCATATCAATATTCACAGCAATTGCTACTTCTCCAAGTTTAAATATGAGAGAGGAAAAAATAAAAATAAAATGATCTACCAGAAAACCATTGCCACCAGAATGCTATGCGACGAGGGAAATATCTACTCTGCAAAATTATGGTAGAAATTTTTTTTTCTGGCAATCTTAAATTAAATTAGCTATACTAATCTTTCATTTCTGCTTTAATTATGCTCATTGAAATAGAGAAGGCTTCTGCAGTACAACACAAAAAACAGCTCATTCTCCTTGCTAACACCTTTTGAAAATCCGTGCTTTCATGCCGTGAGCAGATCGTTTCTATCCCGATACATTATCTGTCACTCATACTTGAGAGTAAAAAGTGTATTCACAGAATAATTGAAACATTCATCCAGGAATACTGAAAGAAGTTATTAAATAA
This sequence comes from Laupala kohalensis, assembly GCA_002313205.1. Lineage (NCBI taxonomy): Eukaryota > Metazoa > Arthropoda > Insecta > Orthoptera > Trigonidiidae > Laupala > Laupala kohalensis. The sequence goes on along the minus strand of NNCF01126378.1, from coordinate 105,984 downwards.
GCAATTTCCTAAAAATGAAAATGTGACTCTTTTCTTTGGTTATTCATTTTCATTATTTTCATTCACCTGATAAACTTAACACTTCGTAAACTTTTCATTTTTTGCTTAACTATTTGCTCTGTAAATTCCTTGAAAACACCAGATTTCAACTCTATTATCAAATTTGGATTGTGAAGAGGTATCGCCATGTTAGTAGAATTGTCTTAATTACCATACTTACCCGAATGTAGTGCCCCCTCTTTTCTTTCTGAGAATAAAAACCACTCAAAAATGCAGGGGGGGGGGGATATTTGATTTTAGGATGGGAAAGCTGCTTATTCAAAGTTTCGGGGTTGAAAATGAGGTAAGCGAACACTTGCTGTTTATATAATGTAATGCAAAGCCAGTATAAGTAACTTTTTTGCACAGAAACTGTTGGAATAATAAGAAATGTTGAACAATAATGTGATGGACAGTCGTCATTTTGATCATCGATTGAAGATAGACGATGGTGGGATTTTACACTTTGAAATGGAATCATGTCTCTGAACTGGTTCATGTCATCTAGGAATGACCGATTGGCATCACCATACCAAACATGATATGCATGATTCTGTCGAGAAACTGGGATCATCTTCAACACCACAAAAAGTTCGAAGTGATGGAAGAAGCTTCGACGCAAGCTTCAAACTGCGAGTTCTAAATAATGCTCAAACACGTGGAAATAAATCAGCAGACAAGAATTGGAGTAGTGGCAAAACTCATGGGGATGCTTTGTAACTGCTTTTTTGACAATAAATTTCTTTTTATCATTAAATAAATTTATTAGCTCAAGTGATGTCGAGAGGAGAAGTTGAACTGCACCAGTTGACTTTTCATTTTCAATTCCTTACTATGATATTTACCTATGCCCACCAGTTCACACATGATTTTGAATGAGCATTCCCTTTGATTTTACTCAATTTCATTTTCTTTTCCTAGTTTTACCTCGTAAAGAAGTGGGAGGGGGCACTATATTTGGGTAAATAGAGTAATAGCTGAGATTTACTTTCTTCATTCAGAATGTAATTTTATTTGTGGCAGTGTATGATAAAAGCTCAGTATATTGTTTTTCATGTGAATGTAGGAAAACATCCTTAAATTTGGGACCGTTGGACCCTCTGTTGAACAACTTGCAAGTTGCAATCCCCAGAGGGGTTTCGGAATTTGTGTTATTTTAAACAAATTTTATAAGTACACACACTAAATTTTATAAGTCCAAAGTATAATGTATAGTCAGATTTTAGTATTACTATATAAATGTTATATTGAATAAACTCTTAAATAAATGACAGTGGGGATCATCTAAATCTTTTTGGGTGTTATGTGATCATCATATAGCAATGTTTAAGGAGCCCTACTGTTGAACACCAATATTTAAAAAAAAAATTATAACAATAGTGATAGCAAACTGTCAACTTTTATCAATAATATTTTCATTTACAAATATTACATGATTGATTGATTGATTGATTCATTCATTCATTCATTCATTCATTCATGATGACTTCTGACCTGACTCATGACCACCCATCTATAACCTTGTTATTATAGGGTCATTACTCTTTTAATTTATCCTCTCCAATTATTTATGATAAAGTAAAAGAATTTGAATTTTAAGAAAAGTAGCTATTTTTCCAAATATCTCAAATATTATTTTTTTAACAGATAATAAGGTAGACTAAACACAGTGTTTAGTCAAAAGAAGCAAGTATTTAATTTCTCTTTTTATAAATTGTAGCCTCATCTTCATAGGAACAGCTTGCACAAATGAAAATACTATCCCCTTTTTCATCTTTTTGTAATATGGTAGCTGTTTAATGTATAATTTTCTGTGAGTGTTACTAGCCTGCAGAATGGTATAACAAAAGTTATTTTTGAGAATAGTGGAAATAGTGGCATGGTGAAGTATTGTTGATTAAGCAAACCTTATTCCTTAAAGGAATCAAAAACTTGTCAAAAGTTTGAGTCAAGTCAAACTAGGTAGAGAAACGTGTCAGTGTCATATCAAAACCTTATTGCATGAAAAAGAATGAATTCATAGCAATCCATTACTTAATGATTTGCCTCTTGAAATGTAGCACGAGCTCTGTAAAGTATGATCTTAAAAAATAGAAAAAGCCTCAAAAAATGGAGGGGATATAAATAAAAGTTCGCTAATGTACATGTTTTTTTATCAACCTTTCCATTTATTATGTTTTAGCTTAAGTAACAGCAGGTACAATAATTTTAAGATTTTAAAAATATTTTGTAAATGTGAATTTAGTTTATTAATAACAAAACCTATATTAAGATAATGAGATATATAAATTTATCTGTTGCAATGTCATGGTATTGAGTATTCTGTGTTATTTTATAAATTTAATTGGACTCTGTGTGTACTTTTTTTTTCTGTAAAAAAAAAATGGTTTTATTAGAATGAGATCTTATGACAATATTAATATGTTACAAATTAACTTGTTTATATGACTTTATGACAGAAGCTTTAGAGGGAAGGAAATAGTGGTCTCTATTTACCTTGTTCTTTTGAGGATTTCAATAACTGTCCATAGTAAGTCCATGTCTAATAATGCCTGACCCTATCCCTTTCTGTATATGATATGAGCAGCAATCATAGATTTGTAATTTTTGTAACATCAAATGATGCCAAACAGTATCAAAATACTGTGTCATATTAAAATTGCACATTGAAAGTAGTTTATAATACACACAGGTGCAATGCATAATCTTATCAATAGTAGGTGTTTGTGTAAAAGTTGTATGATGTGACTAAGTAACAATGTAAGAAACGATTACTTGAAGACCTACTTCTACTAAATCAATTACCTGCACTAATAGATTTTTGCTACTACAACCTTGTATTATTTGTAGAAATGTCATCCTCTTAGTTTTTTTGTTCTGTTTTTGTTACTTTTATTAATTTTAAGTTAAAGTCAACAGATTTCTTTGGATGAATTTAAAGCTGGTCTGTTGTCATTTAGCGTATGCTCCATCATTAGCAGGGGGACCAGTGAGTATGATGGCTGGCCATCCACAAGGGCAACTACCTCATATTCCAGTACCTGCCCCCTCGATACCAACAGAGAAATCAAATTCAACATTACCTTCTAATGCCATTCCTGTTGGTGTTCCACCTCCCAGTACAGAAGCTAGCATGTCTGGCCTGGATGAAAATGTTCATAGAGTACCTTTTGGAGTTCCTCCTCAATTAGCAGGTATGCACCATATATTGATGTAATTATCTAATAAATTGGAGTTCGAGAAATTTTGAAATTTTATTTGGGATTCAGGTAGTTAAATTTGAGAATGAACTTGACTTCAGCATAAATTATACTCCTGGATTAGGAAGGACCTTGTTTGTTGATGATACACTTACATACTTATCTGTTTTTGTTGTGGAATATTCTTTTGAGTTTCTTATTTACGTGGAATCTCATTATTTGCTTATAAAAAAATTAATGGATTGTCATGACAACAGTTATTTCAGAAAACTTTTTATGGGGCACTATATCACTAGATTGTGTGCATAATGTCACTCAATATTCTTAATGGTATTTATCTCTTTTGGGTTTGTCGATACATATCATTGATTCAAAGAAATTTGGGAGTGTTTTGGTATTCATATTATGATTTATTTGATTGACACCCATTTCCACACACTCCCATTTATATGATAATGTGTTGCATCGTGGATCTCTTGATATATATTCAGATAGGTCCCAAGTGTAACCCTTCTCATTTTGTTTCTAACCACTTTTTATTCATTTGCTTAAGCTCGAAGTGCTCCTGTTCCTAGAGTTAATCATGAAGAAGGAAGTAGTATGGATATTGAAATGGAAGATGCTGATCAATCTTCTAAATCTGGAGATCAAACAATTCGGTAATGTATCTTAATGAATTATTTTAAAATTCTGAAGTACTCTCAAATTGTAATGCATTATAAGATGCATTATTCTCTTAAGGAAATCCACATGATGCGACTTGATAATATGAGTATAATACACCTAATACATAATTGCATGTTGATTGTAACGTTACTACTTCTAGCTTTCTGGAACAAACTAGTCAACTTTTAACATTTTGATATCTTTTCAAACTGAAATGAAAACACTTGTACTATTTTAGTTTTTATCCAAGGGGTTTTTATGTAATGTTTCAGTCTACAATGTCATCCTGTTACTATCCTTAATTTTTTCTCGTCCTCATTTTGAATAAACACATTGACACCTTGATGGCATTATGACAGTGAGGACTTTTTCATATTATGCAAAATTTAAAAATATTAAAAAAAGTTTGTACTGACAATTAAATTAAAAGCATTTTTGAAGTAAGGTTGTTTTACACTATGTTGATCACAATTCAATTTATAGTGAAATCTCAGTATAAAGTAAATTATGGGGTTTAAAAAAAATATTTATAATAAAATTTATTTTACAAGTTTTAGTGAAAAATTCAGGCAATTTTATGAGGTGCTATTACATCTTACCTTTCATCTAGACCTATTGCATCTTAACCCTAACAGAATCAGCAAATACAAGAAAATTCTAGTCCAATGTAATATTTTTCAAATTGTTTAAAAAATTCAAAGCATTCTGAGTGGCAGAAGACAGGAGGATTTTACCAGCCATGCAAAGGAATTAATTTACTATGTGTTAAATAATTAACATGGCAGTGAACAATATGTTACAAGGAAGAAGACAATTATTCAAGCACAAATGTAATCAGCTTGGGGGGGTGGGGGCTACTTTGTTATGAAATAGACTTAAATAATGAGTTCGTAATTGTTAAAAAAATATGTAAATACTTTGATAGAAAATTTTCATGGGAATTTGAAATGTGTGTATAACTGTAAAGGACATGAAACTGAAGTCGTATTGAGATTTTCTGTTTACTGAGATTTCATTGTGTCAAATTGAGTAGTATTGAAGTAGTACTTAGTAATAAAAGGTACACCTTATTCACACAGAGAACATTTTGATTCTTGTTGTATTTTTGTTGCTGTATGATTTTATCTCCCTTTTTTCGGGGGTGACTGAAAGTTCAAAACCACTAATCTTAAAAAATTCTATAGAGCATACAGGTACTTGTGAGTGGCAAGCGTCAGTGTTTGTTTTTCAATGAAAAAGAACACCCAAATATTTTATGAAGGCTACCCAAGTCGTTTCTTTGCTGTAAATTTATAAGGTAGTTTTTTATAGTAGTAACTTCTCTAAATAGGTTCATTTAACATTTTATAAATTATTAACTTTAAAAGGCTACAAAAATTAAAATACCATTTTATTTTTATTACATAAAATATTATTTGTCAAATTACTTTTAGTGTAGTTGTCATCATTCATATTATTTTGGTTTTCCCTTCATTAATAATGCTGGATCATCTTCGATGTATTCCTGCTCATATACTTGGAGAGAAAATCGCCTGATAAATGATAAATAGAAAAAAAAGATTAGTAGCATCACATACGAATTTTTTAAACAATTTCCTGGACTTTGAGTTATATTTTGAGTTTGATGTTCCTTTTTTGGTTTCATCAATTTGATGGAGTATTCCCTCCTTGTAGGATGAATGAACACCTTCTAGCTGCTGTTACTTCAAGACCCCCACCTTTCGGGCAGAATGTTGGTGGACCAAATCTGAGTCAACCTCCTCCTGGTTTGCCTTTAAGTCTTCAGCAACAATTGTCCCAGCCACCACCAAATGTGAATTCTGCTGATCAACGTGGTCCTAGGTTTGATCAAGACGGACAGGTTTCAAAAGACAGTGAATTTTCCGGTAGAAATAGGGATAGGGATAGAGATAGAGACAGGGGAAGGGACCGAGATAGAGATCGAGGGAGGGATCGAGACAGAGATAGAGATCGGGACAGAGATCGGGAAAGGGACAGAGAAAGAGACAAGGATCGTGCTGACAGGGGCGATAGGGATCGAGACAGAGATCGTGATCGTCCTTCAAGATGGAGTGATAGGGACCGAGAGCGAGATCGCGACCGCGAGAGAGACAGGGGAGAGCGTGGCGAGAAAGATCGAGAAAGGGGAAGAGATCGCGAAAGAGGTGGTGAGAGAGACCGTGATTGGAGAGAAGTACAACATGATGATAGAGATCGGACTATGAATAAACCATCGGAGCTACCAAACCCATGGGCGAATCCTCCTCTTCAGCCACAAGCATTTGAAGATAAAGAAAAGCCAAGTTTACTGGATAGACTTCGTAGTCTTGCTAACGATGGTGTTCCTGCAGGTCCAAGAGAAGAGAACAGGTAATCTTTCCCTGAGATGCCACAGGTTGTCACTGCAGTTGATAAATTTGGATACTTGAGAAGTAAATATTTGGAAAGTTCTTTTGGTATGTAAAAAGTAGTGTTTTCATGACTCATGACTTTTTTGTTTTTGAATGGGCTCTTCCACTTTTCACAGTTTTGAAGTAGATAGTATATACAAATTTTTCTCGTTTTTAGTAAAAGGACCTGTAAAAAATCACTTGTAAATATTTTGAAAGTTTTGGTACTTTGTATTCCACTTTTCATAGTTAAGTAGTAGGTCTCTTTGTTATTTCAACTATAAATAATATTTGAAGGATTGCGCCTTTATTCGTGAAAAAGTAACAAAATTTCCGAATATAGGGAAATATGAGTTAAATATTTTACCCTCAAAAGTTGTTTTTGGTCAGGAGTTTTCTTGTTTTTTCATGGAGGTAATGTAATGAACAATCTGTTGTACACTAACATAATCTTTGAATGCTAAACAAGAAAAGTGTGTTATTCCAGTAAGAATGGGTATTTGCCCTTCCTTTCTTAAACTGTTCATTTCAGTTCAGGTAAATTTGACTTGCATCTACTAATGTGAGGCTGTGCAAATTGTGTCTAGGCATGCCTTTGGCAACCGAGATGGAAGAATGAATATGGAGCAAGGTCCTCCGGAACGCAATCGTGACAGAGATAGAGATCGCATGAGGGATAGGAACAGAGATCCGGAGAGAGACAGAGAACGGGAAAGAGAGAGAGAGAGGGATGGTGGTTCTAGTCAGAATGCTCCACCATCTTTGCTTGACATGCCAAAGATCACTCCTCCTAGCGCACCTGGAGACTCTGGTTCCCAAGGCATTCCAGAACCTCACTTAGGACCAGGAGGACCTGCAGGTCCACCGAATCGCTTTTCAGGACCACGACCTCCACCACGTAAGTAAAAGTTTTAATTTTCTTTTCTCCTTCTTTGGGCATTATTTCAAAAAAGTTCCCAAGAAGTGGTCAGATATTAGAACATTTTGAAGGAATTTCATTCAGGGCAGTCTTCATAATGTAATAAATTACATTTTTTTACACACAGTTTTACTCAAATTTACCGTTTGTTTGGAAGCATGCTTTTGCAGGACCTTACCTCCTGACACAGCTTCACAGTCCACTCAGCCTCGCAGAACGCTACACAAACAACTTAACATTGTCTATTGTATATAGGTGTTGATCTGAATTCAAATGGCTCTTAATGAATGTTTCAAGGTTGACTGAAGTTCTGTGTTAACTAGAAAAAAGCTAGATAAATACTAACCTGTACTTAAATAAGTTAATTATCTCATTAAAAGCTTTCAATCATCTCTTGAGCCTAATAAAATGGTTTGAAGAGACTTGTCACTATGGGCTATGTAAAATAATATGCAATACTATATAATAACCCATGTTTAAATGGTAATAATGACTTAGCCCTCACNTGTTTAAATGGTAATAATGACTTACCCCTCACAATAATGAATTGTAACCATTTTTCTATCCCTGAGTTCCCCATCATAATGTTGTCTGAATTCAGAGGGATTTTTTTTGTCTGAACTGCTTACCTTGACAAGTCTGTGTGATCAGAAATTGGGAGACTTGATGGGAAAAAGTGTGTTATGTTAGTTCTACAGTGATTGAACATACAGGAAAATTCAACAGTATTACTTCTTCTGACTTGACAAAAACTTGGTGAATGGCTGTGGATTGTGAACTTTCTCCTATATAGAAGAATTTTTGTGATATTATGTCCTTGGGTTTTACAAAAATATTGCTCTTGTGCACAAGTTGCCCCCTCCTCTTCTCCACCACAACTATTGATTTGCTGTAACTGGTGTGCAGTAGGTATAGCAACAATATTTGCTTGTTATTTTGCTGAGCTACTGTGATTTATTCGATGTTAATTTCATTTATTAGAAAGGAAGTTCAGTTTAAAGATGTGTTGTGGTAATTATTATCTTAATGCAACCGGTTCAATATGTATGGTACTTTGACGAGCCCTAAAACCCCAACAACAACAAAAAAGTATGGTACTTGGTATATATTGTTTGGTTGTGCTGTCAATATTCTTGTCAATGCATGCATTGCAATTTATGTATGTAAACAACTGACAGATTTTCTTCTGCTTTTCTCCCACCCCAATACGTGTGGAACTACTGATAACATTCCATTACTCCAAAATTCTTCTTTAACACTTGTTAAGAAAATGAGATGGAAAGGGATTGTGGTTAGAGGAAGCGACTTGGCTAGTTCTGTTGAAGAGTACTTTTAGCAGTAGCAAAGAATCTGAGTTAGAATTCTGAGGAACTATGGATTGCGTTATGAATTCAATAATGTGTTGGAAAGAAATGTTGGATGGATATTAACAACAAACAAGAAGATAAACAAATTTTTGCTTATTGTTATTGCTTCATGAGCATAATAAGTTTGAATACACAATCTTTCATACCACTCATATTATTACAAAGGATATTTAGTACAACACATTCATAAAATAAAACAAAAAGTGAGAATATAATGTAGGAAACTTTTTGTGTTTTCTCATAAAATATGTATTTAACTGCCAAAA
>NNCF01126378.1:85138-97075 GCA_002313205.1 Laupala kohalensis | reverse complement strand
AAGTTATTACAGAAAAAACCTTGTTCTCCATCCCTAGGAATCTTAGTGACGACATGCAACATCATACGTCAGAGGTGTACCAGATTCATCGTCTTGATGTTTGAGTCTTGTGACTTTGCCTCTGCTTCACGAGCAAAATAAGCTTCTATACACACTATTACATACCGCTCATTGTTTTATGTTATTATTAAACTGACATTATATGTCATGTATGTAATATTGTAGTTATGTGTTGCTTAGCTTAGCATTCCCTCCCCCATTTTTTTGTCTCAGTCATTGAGGCATCTGAGAATCAGTCAACTTGAATGATGTACCATGATTACATTGGTGTTTTCTGCAAGTTGTATATGTGGTTTGACTTAGGATGTACCATTTAATTTCAACCCAACCTGTAAGTAATGTTTACAGACACTAGTGCAAATGTGTGTTTATGAGGGTATTGCGTGTTTTGAAACTTCATTGAGTGCTAGGTCAAGAGACCATGAATTTCAGTTCTTAATCTAATTCTGTTTGATCAAGTGTTCTTTACAATTATGCATCTTGGATGGACTAAATCTGTCCTGTTTCAGCTCACATGTTCAGTCCAAGAGGGCCAGGGGGACCACCAGACAACTTTAGGCCCATGGGTCCTGATGGCTTTCGCCCTATGGGTCCTGATGGTTTTCATCCAGCTGGTCCTGGGTTTCGTCCTCCTGGTCCATTTGGTCCTCGTGGTCCTCCTGATGGTATCATGTTGTCGCCTGGTTCTGATCGACACCCTCATGGCCCGGAACATCATCTCGGACCAGATCATCATCCTATTCCACCTGATCATCCTTCTCTCGGACCAGATCATCCCATGGGTCATCCTATGGGCCCTGATCACCATCATCCTCTTGGTCCTGATCACCATCATATTGACCATGAAGGTTTTGAGCATAGAGGTCATCCCAGGGATCTTTTCGAAGGTCGAAATATTCATCCAGAAGATGAAGAATTTGAACTTCACCTTATGCGGCCAGATTTTGAACATCGTGGTCCTCGAGGCGAGGCATTCGGTCACCATCCCGATGACTTTGATCCCAGAGCGGAGGGTTTCCCAAGAGGTATTCACCCAGATGATTATGATATGCCTCTGCATCCAGACGAGTTTGATGTAAGAGGACCACGTCCTGATGGATTTGATCCAAGAGGTGGTAGAGATGGCTTTGATCCCAGAGGGATACATCCTGATGATTTTGATATACGAAGACCTCATCCTGATGAATTTGATCCACGATTCCGTGGTCATGGACCCAGACCAGACTACTTTCCACCCCGTGGACCTGATGGGTTTGGTCCTAGAGGAATGATGGGTCCTCGAGGCATGCGACCCGATGGTTTTGGACCCAGGACTTTGTTGGGAAGAGGCCCTGGTGAGTTGTCATTAACAACATATGAGCATGTATTTGCACATTTATCGTTCTATTTCACTAATGTGTCTTTTCTTCATTTCTTTAATGTCAAGTTGTTAGAAGCAAATTAATATATTCATTGTTTATTTTCCCTTTATTTCATTGGGTCCTAGTAAAAACAATCAGATGCATTCCTGGGGCGGATTGCGAATCAATTAAAAGAAAATTATCCTTTTTGTATTTTTTCAAATATTTGTATGCGTATTAACATGCACAATATTTATAATTATATACACACACATAAATACACATACATACTTATATATGTACATATATAGTGTGTGTTTTATCCCCACTCCCAAAATAAAAACCTTTGTACTCTCCTGAAAACAACTGACCTGAAATCTTGACTTTGTTGATTGAATTCTTGACAAAGTGGTTTATTTATGTGATACTCAGTGAAGTATCAGGGGCAGACAGAATTTGATTTAGGGAGGGACCCATGAAGAGAAATACCAGGAAATTCGTGACCCTTCACCAGGAAGTTTTTTTAAATTAACTCCTAGAAACTGCAATTCTTGTAGACAAATAAAGCGTTAACTTAAATTGCAGTTTTCATAAATAACCCTGAACAAATTACATTTTTGAAATAATTTGTCGTTTTAGTCAAATTTTTACTTTGGTCGTTCCTTCTATTGTAATTTTTCCTAGGTAGTTTACTATTAGATAAGTGGCACAGAATCTCATTGGAGTATGAGTATGCTAGAAACAGTGTAATATTGCAGTCCTATGCTCATGTTCCCATGTAGGAGAGGAAATCTTTAAAAGCTCAGTCATATGTTTGTCCTGTGAACTAATCTTTTAAAGACAGGTTTTATTTATTTGGCTTGTTGCATTCAATGGACATACTGAATTTAATTTACATCAAAGTAAAAAAAAAAAAAACTTTCTTTCATTATTACTGTTTCTATCTTGGGGGCACATGCACCCAGTGCTCCCCCTTGAATCCGACACTGTGAAGTATGTCAACGCATTAACTTTATAGATGCTATAGATATGAGACTTGATAAATAGGCTGTGAGAGGTTTAATATGTGCTCATGAATAAATTAGTGATTGAATTGAATTATAGTGATTTGAATGACCTATTGATTGTATAGGGAAAAAAAGAACTCTATTGTATTACTGACTTGGTAAATTCGATTGAATATACTGAATATATTGAATTAAATTTTCAATTAGGTAATTTTAAGTTGTTGTTTTTTTCATTTGTTTTATTTTCATTTTACTACATCATGTACAACAATTCATGTTCACCAATTTCTGAATTTCTTTATTTGTTCAAAAATTCTTGAAAGAGAAGTTGGATTGAAAATCTGTCTGGGTAATTCATGATATTTTTTTACCTTGTTTTGTTTCCATCACCACCCTGGGTGATACAGGACAAATGCAAGTTGTTTCCTGTGTAGTTGCAATGTATACTTCCTTTGTAATGTATTAATATTTTGGACTCTTTTTGTAGACACCAATATTAAATACCTTAGATGATAATGATAGACATAAATAGTTCAACTCCTCTTTTAATGTGTTGCATCTTTTACTTTGCCATCTTTTTATGACTAACTTAAAAAAAAAAAATTACATTATTTATTAGTCTTTCGTTCTTCATTCTCTAAATATTCTTTTATATCCTCTTCATTATTGGCCATTTTAATAAGAGATGCTTTTTCAGGACCCATGTTCCATCCGAGAGGACCACCAGGACCCATGAATATGCGAGGAATGGGACCAAGACCTGGTAAGTTTGCTTACTATTTATTAGACGTTGTAATATATTCACCTAATTTGACAAATATCTGTTCCATTAATATCATATCAAATGAGTTGAGCAGAAACTTTTTTTTTTCATTTAAAACTTGATACAAGTACCATTAAAAGTCCTGAATAATTTTGAATAATTTCCCATTTTCTCACTTGCGTCTTCCTTAAGAAATAATATTTTAAAATTCCATTTCTAGTTATCTTGGATGTGTCATTTTTTCATTAATTTCTTTACCAAACGTTTGTTTTTGTTGTTTATTACTTTAAGAAATAAGTTTGTTTTGCTAAGTATAATACTTTGGAAACTTGGAGTGAAGTTAGTACCATAAAATATTAGTTGAGCAATGTCAAATTATGTGATATGCAGAATAAAGTATTGTTGGAAAATATTTTATTTTAAAATGTGTAAATCTAATTGCTACCATGTAATATAGATGGGGTCTTTCTGGAAATAGTGGAGACAAATTTTGATACCTCATAAAACTTGGTGTTATATTACACCGAGGGTAACACCTCCCATACCCCACCACAATACAGTGTAACTGTACTAAATATCACCCCCATTTCCCAGTGTGCATTACATTATTTATGACCCCTTTGAGTTTTTCACTGAAATAATTTTTAATTTTTTCTACATATGCCATGTTATGGAAAGGACAGAGTTCTTTTTATAGAGGTCAGATCAAGGAATTGGGGCAATGACAATGTATGTTAAGCAATACCTCGTTTACTTTCTTGTTTGCATTTATGGGGTGCTATTTTCACAGATTTACTGTTGATATATATCAGATGGTAATTCGAGATCTGGTTTTCTCTTGGCTGTTATTAAATATTACCTTAAAAAACTATTTTAAGTCATAGGATTTTTTAGTATACCTAAAATTTTGTGAAACAACTTACTTGGGAATGTAAGAAGAAGCTGTATGAAGAATACAGATTTTTTATTACTTTGTGAGAGAGTTCTCTGCATAATAAATAACCCATATAAAAATGAACTGAATAATATTGTATATTAACTTAGTTGTTGTTTTCAAATTAAATCTTCAGTATTAAAAACTATGATGGAAATGTAAAATAACAAATTTTTCTTTCGTTTTAGAACATTTGAATTAATGATACTCTAATGATTGAGTTAATCATTAGTTTCTCAGTCAATTGAGTTACTTAATTTGTGTCTTATAGGTATAGAATTTTGTTTGGATTATGTGAATGGGTAATGTGTTTCTGTTATGTTGTTTCTTTTCAAAATAGAGAAGAAATTGGATTAGTCAGGAAACCATTAATTTTTAGTAATGTTGTTATATTTTTTAACTCACAAATTCAGTATTCGTACTTGTTATATTTTGCAATTATATAACATAACCATTCTATTTATCATTGAATGAATGTTTTGACTTAATACCGTTGATTTCCTGACGAAGTTGTTATTCCTTCTACCCATTCTTGTGAGGATAACGGATAAAAGTTACATTTGCTTGAAGGTTGTGACCTTAAATTTTTTATTTTATGAGATTACATTGTAATTGAGAGTTCACTTTAGAATACATATTTCATTATTTGTTATGGCGCTTGGTGCATTAACTTAACAGGAATTGTGCTAGAATTGTCATTGAACAGCAGTTATTATTATGCTTCCACTTGTGTGCCACCTAGGTGGTCTAACAGTTTCAACAAGTTTTTTTTTTCTTCAATAAAACTCAAATTAATCATTTTCATACTAATGGTACAACAAAGCTTAAAACAACATTTCAAACGTGAATAAAAAATTTATACATTCACAAAAATCAAACATTTCACTTTTATTTCAAGTGATGTGCGATGTTTTAAATGTTTGTGATAAGTTTTGTGTGTGTGTGTGTGTGTGTGAGTGAATTATAATTTTTTTAAATTCACATGAAGAGGAGGACTGTGTTCACATCAGAAATGTTGTGTTTAAGCTGTGTTATACCATTAGTTTGAAAATGATTAATTTGCATTTTATTGAATAAAGTATTCAGATAAACTCTGATTTGTAATATTTTATTTCTGTAACTATGGGCTTTGTAGAACATAGTCTTTTCCTTATTTAGTTTTGATATATAGTGACAGGTGATCCTGATGANCCCCCCCCCCCTTCCCCCCCATAATTTTGGGGTATATTTTGTTTTTCATCTTGATCGTAGGTTTTTTGCTGTTCAAAAAACTTTGTTTCATCCTAATATATTACCTTGTTTTTACATACTTCTTTACTGAATTGGTTTGTCTTTTGTGAAAAAGTCTTCGGGTATCTTGCCCCAACGTCTGCTTAGTGCAATTGAAGCTCTGTTCTACAGTCCACCTTAGGGTGGACGAATATATTTCCCAAACAAATTTTCATTGTATTTCAAAATATGACAATTGCTTAAATTTGTTAAAGTAATTTCCCATATGTTTAATTCAGTTGTGTGTTTTAATAAATGTGCCTTACCTTGCATTTCATGTTTATACAGCGAAAAAAAAAAAAAAAAAAAGTACATTCATCCATGTCCTATTAGTTGTCATCAGTGGTACTTCAATTGCAAATGGGGTAAGGACTAAGGAATATTGACTTTGGTGTGGGTGAGGCCATTCATTGGCGCTGCTTATGGGGAATTGTAATGTTACCATACTTTTATTTATAATTACTCATGTGACTGTCTTTCTTTTAAATATACCTAACTCAATTGTATTTGATGAAGTGAACTTCATGTTATTCTAGATTTGTTTGTGTTCAGAAGTTTTATTATAATGTCAACATTTCATGTGAAGAATTCCTTGACAATAAAATATCTCAAATTACTTGGACGTTTCTCACAGCAGGTACAGAATTAACAAAAGCAGAGTTTAATTTTAAAATTATAAGTGAACAAGTTTATGACGGAAATGTACAAAAAAATCTTACTATATTGGATTTTGTCCCTAGAGTAACTTTCCCTTCACTATGGTCTCTTGGTCTTGCTATATATTTTACCCTATAATTTCTGAGTGGTTTGGTAAATACATTAGGGCATGGATTTTCTATGTACTATCATTATTGTCTATGTACCACATGCTTGATGATCTAAAATTTTTATTTGGTGTAATTTACCTGTCTACATTTTCTACATAACTCAGTTACAAACTGAATTGAACTAATAGTAGTTTTTGTGTAGTTGATATACAAATTTGAATTGCTTTGTAATTTTTTTTCTTGCTAATACAATAACATTATTGCATATTAAAATATTTATTAATCTGTAAAACATACAAAGTTGACACACAGTAAAAAAAAATGTGTTTGATCTCCATTTGGGGATATTTGAAAATTCATTTGTACACTGAAAAAAATTGTAAAAGGACTAAATATTATATTTTTAATTTATGGAAAAAAGGTTTTTAAAGTTGAGAAATGAGTCATTTATATTAATATTGCTCAGCAGATGTAAATCTTTAAATAAATATTCTTAAATAGTTGTGGAGTTATAAGTAGCTAGTAAAACACAAGGATTGAGTATATAATGAATAATATTAAAATATTTATTACATGTATTTGCTTTGTGTGCTTTGAGAATACAGTTGAGAGAAACTATTACACTGTTGCATTTAATATAATTGAAAATATGCCAATAGTAAGTATTCACTAATTAACAAACTAAACATAACCTAATTATAAAATCACTATCCTATAAATGGGTGGATTCGATATTTGTAAGTAATAAACTATAGATCATTCTTTTTTCACTTCCAGGAATATGGATGGAAAATCAAGGACCTCACATGGCCGGAAGAGGTGGCTTTGACGTTTCTCCTGGAGAGGAACCGTTCTTCCCTGGTCGTATTCCTTTTGACGAGATGGAGCGGAGGGGAAGGGAGGAAGGTCGTCATGTACGTGGAGGAGCAAACTGGGGATCTGGCCCTGGCCCGGGACCAGGCCCAGGTCCGGGACCAGGCCCAGGTCCGGGACCAGGCCCAGGTCCGGGACCAGGCCCAGGTCTGGGACCAGGCCCAAGCCCAGGCCCATCGGGTCCTAGAAGAGGGCCGCCGGGAACTCCAGGAGGCCCACCGACTCCTGGCGGTACTCCAGGTCGGAGGGGTCGACCCGACGAAACGCCCACGAAAGCTTCTGCCAATGAAGGCAGCAAAACGGTTTCCAATAAATCGGAGAGAGACAGAGGACGACGCTCACGTTGGAGCAATGCATCACCTGATCAGTCTGAAAATATGGAAAATAATTCTGTGACAGAAAATCTTAAAGAGGATTCACAAGAAGAGCAAAAGCCTGGTGAAGAAAGTGAAATGCATGGTATTCAAGAGATGCAGTGCGAGTCTTCTGTAGATGACAAACTTGACTTTCCACCTCCCAATGATGCAGCTGACAGTGGCAGTAGTAAAATTGAAGAAAACAGTTGTAGTGATTCCAACATGACACAAGCTGAAGAATACGTTAGAAACAACTGTGAGAGAGAGGAAAGTGTTGGTTGTGAGCAAAGCATGGATGTGCACATGGAGCAGGAAGAGAGTACTGTAGTGTGTAGTAGTGATATTTCTCAGGATACTCCTGCTGTTGCTTTTTCTGCTGCCGCTTCAGAGGAGGATAACATACAAAATTGTACAGAACCCCAGGTAGAAGTATCGGAGGTCACAAAAGAATCAGATTAATATTATTTTTATGCTTAATTTAGAAATGCAAAAGTGTTGCTAAAGAAATTTCATTTGCACATAGTGACTGCAAAGTAAAGACAAAATAATTATTGTAGTGATGTAACTTAATTTGCGTTGACAGTGTGACATTTAGAATCAAGTGATAGATGAGGTTCGCTAGTTTTCACACTAGCAAGCATTCTAGTGAAAGCTGTTTTCATTACAGTGTGAAACACAAATGCAACATTTGTGACCAAAACTTCAATGTGTGTGAGAGGGATGGTTTTGAGTGAAAGTGAACACAGGAAAGTGTATATTGAAGCCATTTTTATTATTAGAATATTTGCATAAAACATTGAACTGTGGTGCAATATGTTACCTACGATGTGACCGGGACACGTCGAGTACGATTTTAGTCATGCCTTTACCTAGTTGGGGCAAATTACTGTTACATTTTTAAATCTTGTCAGACCTGTTGTAATTTTTAACGTTTAATTATTATCATGAATCAAAGAAGAGAGAGACTCTCGTATAATTGTGGAAAATGCTCAATAAAAAGAGATTTTTTTATATTTTTATAAAAAAGCTTACTCTATCTGTAGTTTCACTTGACATTTTAATTTCTCAAAATTCTTAAAGAAAATTTCACCAATTTATTTCACAAAGATTTAATTTTTTTCTTTTGGTTTGCAACGGGTGGACTCCCTGCTGCATGTCATATCATGTGCAGGTTACAATTGCTCCCGAGCAAGGTAGGTGTTCCTGTGTTCACGGCTGGCTCAACCAACATTTGCACACCAGCAGACTCCCACATGGAGGGGAACACGCGCTTGCACTCAAATTGAGTGACAAGTGCAAGGTACTGTGGCACTTTGCATTATCACATCCATCATGCTACTTGAGACTTTGTATTGACTTCTTTATGCATCGTCAAGCATGAAGAACCGAATGAGAAACAATGTGACAATGTGTTGTTCCATCAGAAATTAGAGGAGGAAGTGCCCTTTTAAACAAACTGAGATACCTAAACATGACAGTGGAACTGTGTGAAAGAACTACCCTCTCATCATTTTCAACATCATGTTTTCATGCTGGTTTTGTTTTTTGTGTGTGTTTTATGTTCTTTTCAGAAGGTAAAGGATATGATTTGTCTGATGAGTTGTTAATAAGCATTCCAATTGCTTCCTGTTAATTTAAAAATTAAGAATACACATGTAAGCGCAGACTTCTTTATGTAAAATGAAGTTTCTTTAAAGATAGCTGGGAAGGTTATTTTGATTATAATAAAATTTCTGTAGAGAAGTACAATTTTGTTCATCAGTGAACTATTATGGCTTTTGTTCTATCACTCAGGAAGTAATTATCACCTGTGTGCAATGATGAGTTATGAAGAATAGATCCTATTCTTCATTCTTGATAGTGTAAATTTTCTTTTTTCCAATTTTGATGTCCTTGATGGATCTGCAAAAAAAGAAATAAATAAATTTTTTTGCTCTTTTAATGAAGAAGAATATATATTTAAATAATCTTACGAAAGAGTTTAAAATTTGTATATTTAATTTATATTTACTATTGGTTCTACTTATCTCATTGATATCAGTGTAGTGTATTAAGTATCAATATATCTTGAAATATAATCAGAACTTTTATTAAGACTAGGCAAGTAGATAATTTCTGTATTCAGGTGTTTGGTGTCGTTAATGGTGTTAGAGAGGGGCAAGAAATATTTACATAGGGAATATTTATGTAAGGTTTATTGAAAGTAAATTTATTGAACTATGACAAATTTACATAGGGAAAGTTTTTAGTAACAATCATTCGTTAGGTGCGTTTCAGCTGAATCTACAGAACACATCAAATAGCCATAAACTAATCTTTCTTAAAGGCAGTTTTTTCTAGTTAATAAAATTTGATTGTGCGTCTAGTAGATAGCCCTATTACTTTCATTTCAACGTGCATGATAGTGATATGAAAGTGTATGAAAACATGACGTTGATTCTTGATTATCATGTAAAGGGCCTTGAAATGTATTAATGCTAGCTTTGTTTGAACCAATTTCTATGTTTTTTGTGCTGGAATGTTTCAGTGTCACGTCTATGGCTTGTTATTTTGCTTTTGACAAGCTGAATTTTATTATTTAAATTACTAAAATGATAGGCAAAATGTATAAGTCACATTGGTGTTAAAACTAATGAATAAATTTTATGTTATTGAAAATGTGAATTTTGTTTTGTTCCTTACAGCTATACATCAAGTGTAGTACTATTAAGATATTAATTTTCTGTGCTTGCAAAGAAAAATGAAATAAATTATTATTTGTTTTCTCATTTCCTGATAACTAAAGAGTTTTAATTTACAGAAAAGAAAAATCCTTTTCAGTTTTAATATTGCCCAATTTTTTCCAGACATACTTTAAATATGATTTGAATCTTTGGGTAGGGAATAAATATTCATTTTAAAGCTTATTATTACATATATTGTTAGGGTGGGAGTCAGATAAATTTATTTTAATTCATATCAGTGGCGTGCACACAGGCTTTATTTTAATATTGCAGACCAGGAATTCTTTTAAAACATACACCTGATGATAATTTTTTTTTAAAAATGTGCTATGTGGCTATGGTCATACACATTTTGTACTGCTTTTCTGACAATAAATTTATATATTTATTTATTTAATACGTGTGGTCCAGTAGGAAAATATATTCACTTTAATTTTTTTTTGTAGTCAGATTTCTAGATTAATTGTTCGATTAGATTATTTGTTTAACAGGGCTATCAATTAAACATATCCAGTATTGTGTTACTAGTTACAGGAAGATACAGTGAAATTTTAGTTCAGTTCATTTACAATTTCTATATTTCTGTAGTTGGCCTTTCTTTCTTCTCGTCAAGCCATCCTCATCTGATGGTGTCCCTCATCTTAAATAACTTAATGAGTCCGTTACCTTCGATGAAGCCAAATATTTCAAGTATTATAATGTTTGTTATATTGCAATATGCCCATGGCAGTTTCATGACACATCCACGAATCATAAAAACTATTTGTTTAAAATTTCAAAAATTAGTTCATTTATGGGTTTAATTATGATAAAATAGAATAAATATTGTTACATTTGAATAATTATCAGGCATATTTGAATAATTGTTAATGTTCGTGGGTTTCACCTTGTGGGTGTAATTCTAGTCATGTCCATGACATCTGTTGGGAGTGAACAATTTTTTTAAAATTTTTTTATAGGCAGCTCTGGTAATTAAATATGGGATACAAACAACTGACAACCGTTTTGTTCCCTTTTATTTTATGTTTCATATTTATCTTCTTACAAGCTATGCATATTTATCTTGAATAGTTTTTAATATATAATTGTCAGTTGTTATGAAGGATGACTGGTGCTTTTGAGCGTGCCAAGCTTCAACATATTAGTAAATGAAGTTTTTCTCTTTCTGTTAATACTCAAATCACATATACTTTAATCATATTTGTAGAAAATTAAGTCAAATTCATCCCCATGCAAACTACTTATCTCCTTTGAGGAAGCTTGACTTTATTTGATTGTGCAGTGGTTTTTGTTACATGGTCAGCATATGTGTGATCCCTTGTGCACACTATCATTGGAGGTGTGATGGGAAGCCCTCTACTTCTGCTACCATAGGTTTTAATGAAATAAGTTATTCATTTATATATATAAATAAAATTGTTTTATTCAATTATATAATAAAGTTATTACACTTATATAATCAAGATAAATTGTAAAATTTGTTTATTAATTTCAGAATCAGGTATTCAAGGATGTTAGTTATTCCTTTGTGCTGTATTTGCTATTCTTAAAGTAATTTAGTTAAGGTACTATATTGATAAATTAGTTTGTTTATTGCTCATAGTTTTAATGTTATAAAGCTTTATCGGCTGCATGGCAGCCATTGTCAATAACATACACTGAAATACATATATTTACATGAAAGTGACAATAATTGAAACATATAAGTATAACATGAAAGTATACAATAATTGATATGTAAAAACAGTATCGAAAGAAGTGTATAAATTATTGAAAATATGAAATGAAATAAAGAAAAGAACAATGAAGAATGAATAGAAGAAAACAAATACAGAGTGAGCAAAC
>NNCF01126378.1:60585-85062 GCA_002313205.1 Laupala kohalensis | reverse complement strand
GGGGGGGGGGAGTGTCAGGGTTTTCCAGGAACTGGCGGCAGAAGACAAAGAATTTCTCAGGGTTTTAACTGTTTGGAGTAGGGTGCAGTGCACTGGAGAATTGGAGGAAGAGAAGGAAGGAATTTGAAGGTTTGTTTTATAAGAGGGGAATGAGGTTCAGGGATTTGTTCATTCAATAGGGAGATGTTTTTAGGATACTATGGATATGTAAAATTTCTAATTTGATCCGGGGCCAAAATCTATTTTCTATTTCTAATATACGAAAATCCTTCTCAGTGTTGAATGTGTGTCCGTTTTCTATTAGGTGGTTGGCAAAGTGAGAGACTAGTGTTATTTTTCCATGCATTTATGTGTTCTCGTACCCTTTGTTTGAATGTTCGTCCAGACTGTCCCACATAGACGGAGGAACAATCACTGCATGAGGGCATATTCTCCACTTTGGAGGAGATGGGGGGTGGAATCCTTAGTATTTAATAGGGTTGAGTTGAGTATTTGTGGAGAGAAGAAGGTAGTGTGAATGTTGAAATGTTTTAATGAATTAGCTATTTTATGTGAGAGAGGGCCTATTAAAGGGATTGCATATCTGATTTTAATATTATTGTATGGAGTAAGTGACATGCGATTCTTTGTGTGATGAAACCTATAACTTTCTTAGTGTTTTATACCAGTTTGACATATTCGGGAAAGAGACATTTTCAGACACCACCATTCACAATTCCTCACTAAACCCTCCCTCGCACAAACACGCTACCTTCCACTCCATGGTCCATCATCTCTTCACCATTCTACTGTCACCAGATAAGATCAAAAAAGAAATAGAAGCAATAAAACTTATAGCATCAAACAATGGCTACAACACCTCCCTCATTGATAATATAATCACTAAGAGAGTTAGATTTTATCACACAAAGAACCTCACATCACTTCCTCCAAACAATAATATTAAAATCAGATATGCAATCCCGACACACCCTTTCCCTCCACCACCCCCGTCTCTCCAACACTCTTTTCACTTACCATACAATGACCTCCGTTGGGCGCCCTCTGCATACTTGCTAAAAAAAATTTCCTCAATACTCGGGTATGTAATTTTGTCGGTTTGCTCACTCTGTATTTGTTTTCTTCTATTCTTTCTTCATTGTTCTTTTCTTTATTTCATTTGATAATTTCAATAACTTATACACTTCTTTTGAAACTGTTTCTACATATTAATTATTGTATACTTTCATGTTATACTTATATGTTTCAATTATTGTCACTTTCAGGTAAATATATATATTTCAGTGTATGTTATTGACGTTGGCTGCCATTCAGCCGAAAAAGCTTTATAACATTAAAACTATGAGGAATAAACAAACTATGTTTAATTTATCATTCTTTGATAATGTTGCTAATGCTCCACAATTACCGAGCAAGGTACTATAATGTGTGTATTTTTAATTGTTTTTTGGTAATGTTACTTATATTTTTGAGAAGGGTTTGAAATATGACATTTGTAATTTTCTTCCATTAATTATCATAGACACTCTTGTACTTGGTTTGTATATTTGGGGAAAGTTTATGAAAAAATAACAAGTTCAAAGTTTAACATTTAGTAAACAACTGGGAAGGAGTTATAAGTTATTTACAAGTTGACTTGATAATAAGATAAAAATTAAATTTTTGAAACTTGGGAAAATTTTAAAACATGCCTTGTAACTACTTGAAATATAATTAATATAAATAAAGAATCGGAGCAGTTTCCACCAAAACCTTACAATTTATAAGGTTCATTTTCGTATAAATCTTATTTTTAATAAATAGTTTAAATGTTTTTCTATAAAAGTTATTTTGTGAAGTCTGGTGAATATTATCAAGTAAATTAAAATTTCATGATATTTTGAAAGAATTTTATTTGTTAATGTTTTCATTTGATTTTTCTAAGTTTGGTTTTGACCAATCACTTCATGTGAACATTGAAAAAAACTTCTTACATTAAAATTTTATTGATGAAGACCCAACACAAGCTATTTCGATTTCCATTATGTTATGGAGTTTTAGTAAATTCTCATGTTGTTGCTAATTTGAATTAATTTATCTTTTTTTTAATTTTATTTATTTTTTATGTGGAACATGTAGATAGAGGAGATCTTGTGGTTTATTGTGTAATTTATCTGGAATGCATTGATTACTCAAGTTTTTTCTTTCTTTTTTAATAAATATAACTATAAATTTACTATTAAAATTGAAAATAAGTGTATCCCATCATAAAATTGTGTACTATACTTCCATTTCCCTTTCATTAGTATTAATTTTCTTTTTCTTAATATTCTTTAAAGTCTTATGTTCCAAAAAATAAATATGCTCCAAGTAGTACTTTTTCTTATCTTTACCATTCTTATTGTTATAATTATTTTTAATGTTAATAAATCATTTAATTTCTTAATAGTGTCTTGTTGATCGAAAGTTTTTGTTGGCAAAATACATGGCATGCATTACTTCTGTACCTTCCGTTTCTATTCTAAAATATATGAATGAAAGTTCTGAAGTAAATAATCTAATTTAAATTAGTTAACCTGGTAGTGTAGCCCACTTATCTATTTACTGGGTCATTACATGTCAAGTGAACCAATTTTTCTATTTTTTTACCTCGTATCTTTTAATCTTCTCATCATTTTTTACGCTTGCTCAGTATCCTGAAGTAAGAATATGTGTACAATATTAATATTTTATTAGTTGCCATTTTTGAGTTAAGACTGAATTGAAATTGCAAAAACATTGTCATTTTCGGTCGACTTACCTGTTTATAAATTAAAATATATCTATCCAGAATTAAGCTATTTAAGAAATATAACTACCTTCCTCTTCAGAATATCATCAGCTTTCATATAATATACCACACAACAAACATTTTCAAACATGTATAATTATTGTTAATATATAAATTTTAATGATAATATTAAAATTATTAATATGTTAAATTTTTAAAGATGTTTGTCATGTGGTATATAAAAAAACTGTTGATGTTTTGAAGAGAGTGCTAGTTTTATTTTTTTTAATATTCCAATTCTATGCTAAGATACCACAATTTATGTACAGCACAGTATAATAAATATTGAGAAATTTTTAAATTTTCAAACTCTTACTATAATAAAATAAAATGACATAAAACAAAAACACACTTTAGATCATTTGGTTTGGTACTTAAAGCATACTTAAAATGAAAGCAGTTGGAAATAAGAAGGTAAAAGTCATTGTATCACTTGACATGGAATGACCCTACTGTATTTCTTCTGATCTGAAATAACTTTTCCATCGATGAAGTTGTCTTGAGAATTGAATTTTTTTTTGTTATGCCATCAGTCTGTAGGTAGTTCTTCAGAAGGTTCAAACTCTGGGCTCCCTTATTTTAATACATTTTAAAAAATTCCACCTTCCCCTCTCTTGACAAATTTCATCCTGTTTCTTCGAAAGTTATTTTCAGTAACTTCCCATCTTCTGTTGTGATTCTTAAGCATAAATTTGTATTACCATATGTGAAATGTTTGTTGCCTATTATTTTATTTATTTAAGGGTTTCCACTTAAGTTATGGAAACTAATTTGTTTATAGAAGAAAAATTATTCTTAAAGAGTTGTTTGTGCCGAATGGTATGTTCTTACTAGAGTGGTTTTATCCTTTTGATGAAATGTATCTGAACTCAAATTACAATTTATAATTCAAATAGAAGTTGGCTGCTACTTTAGAAATATAGATTTTCATTACAATTTTGTTATTTTTTCAAAATAACATTATTGGTTTTTTGTCATTTTTGAAACTAACCTATTTATTTGAATAATAATTGTCAATAACCTGTAGCATAACTGTGGAATAAACAACAGATAATAACTGGTGTGACGTGTAATTTTAAATTCTTGTTTTTTTTTTTTTTGCAGAATATGTAAAAAATGGTTTGAAATTTTATGTAACTAAATAAAAATACTTAAGTGCTCGTAAAGAGCCAGTTTATGCCAACTTACCCATCAGTCTGGAGTAATTCTAAAGACTAAATTTAAATTTAATCTATATTAAATTCTATACACTCTTTAGTTTACAATCAACTGTTTTCCTTAATTGGTGTGCATATGTATTATATGGGAACTTGATTTATAGTAAGAAAATAGGTTTTTTGATTTCAAGTGTCTAATAATTAGTTCTTAACCACATTTTGCTTTAATGCTTCTGCTACATATATTTCGAGTCCTTAATTCTATAGGAAGAGAGAGAGAGAGTTAAATACTTTAATACTATAATATTACTGTTTTTTATGCCAATATTTTTATTTATTTTACATAGAGTATATTTCTGCTTCTTGTGCTTCTCTGAGAATTTATGAATTGTTCTTTTAGGTTATAGAAAATGAAACACCAATGTTCCTATTTAAACTATAATGTTTTGCCTTATTTCTTTGTT
This sequence comes from Laupala kohalensis, assembly GCA_002313205.1. NCBI lineage: Eukaryota > Metazoa > Arthropoda > Insecta > Orthoptera > Trigonidiidae > Laupala > Laupala kohalensis. The sequence goes on along the minus strand of NNCF01126378.1, from coordinate 80,632 downwards.
GTTGTTTTTTTAGTTATATGTATTTTACTCATATATTGCTCCTACTTTCCTTAATCAATTTTATTTTGAACTTTCTAAATTACATTCAGATTATTTTTGTTTGCTCATCCCCAAACTATTAACCTATAGTTGAGAAGACTAAAAAAAAAGCATAAGATGTTAATAACTGTTTCTATATCCACAATTAAGGAGATCTTAGAAAATACAAAAATTAGATATTTGGTTTTAGAAACTAATTGACTAATGTGCTAATCACACTTCGTATTGTAGTCTACAAATATTTCTAAATACTTACGATGATCAACTTATTTTTATATATTTTTTAAAGATGCTAATTTTTTATCTTTACCTTTTTTTATATTTTAACTAATATTCTTTGACACATCACTGTAATTTCTGAATGCCAAAAAAATAGTGTTTTGTAATAAATTTTATTTATTTCAAACAATTTACACTTTTTAAAAGTTGTATTTGGGTAATGGTGTATGGAAAAATGTAATTCTGAACTTTAATCTCTCCTTTTCTGTTAGTATGAGAGATGAGAAATTTCCTGTTGGTGCTTGAATTTCAATTCTCTTAAATCTACAAAATATTCAGTGTGCTATTTTTTCCAGTATGTTAATTTTTTAATTTTGCAACTTTTTCCCTCTTTTTAATTAATGTACAACATTTAAAAGTGCATGAATGGTCAAAAAATTTCTAAATACACTGAGGATGAAAAAATTGTCTTAAGTTGCACATGTATCATATTTAAAGTGTTAGTGTCATCTTTTGCTGTCTTGTGGCTTTTAAACAGTTAGTATCCTATCATTCAAGTTTAGTTTTTAGAGTTGGTTCATCAAGTTTTTATTTGCAATATCCTCTCTCAACTTGAATTTATGGTACTTACACGTTCAAAAATTTCTCAACATTTGGTCCAAGCTCTTTATTTTGATTTTGTTTGTGAATAGTGAAATAATTGCTGTTTAAAGTCTGTGTAAACTGTCTTTTCAGTCAGACTTTAGTAAATACCCGTGAATGTCTGATTTGATCATTTTTAACTCCTTTTCTTCGCCATAAAATGAATCTGAAAATCCACCTGCACAAATTTTGTAACGATTCAAGATAATTTCTTTCCTCCAGGAAAAAAACAAACTTTTCCCTCTTTAATATATTTGCTTAAAACTGTAAAGCACCTTTTGCAAGACAACTGCTCAATTGCATTTTTCTATTGGTCAGTCATACTTTCTTTCTCTTGCAGATATCTCCCAAAATAATGTAGAAATCTATCATTGAAGATGTAACCCAGCAGAGAGGGGGACTCGGGAGGTCTAGGCCTCCCAAATTCATTATAGATTATAATGAAAGTACTTTATGTCCACAATTATATTATTGATATACTAATTGTTCACTAATAAACAGGAATAAATAATTACTCTTAAAATTTGTCATTCAAGTGCTCTTCAGTTACTGCTTTAGTTACTTTCTTGTAATAAGTATCAGATTAACATGACATTAAATAAAAAACATTTTTTCATGATATTCCCTACCTCCCAAGACTGTACTTGAGATTCAGGTGCCTATGGGCCAGTACACACTCCACCCTCACCATCTTCTACCAAACCAACCTCCTTTAACTTTCACCCTTTTCATGCAAACTGGAATTAATTTTGTTTTATTAATTGGTGAAGCTTTTTTTTTTTGTTTCTGCATCATATTTTTAATAGCTTTGTACATGTTTCGACAAACTTTTGCATATTGTTTATGATATTGAATTAAAATAATTTTAAATTAAAAATAATTAATTTTAGTACACTTCATACTGAAGTATTGGCCAGGTTACTAGTTTAATTTAATCAATCTATGAGGAGTATTTTCTTTCATAGGAAATTACTTTGAAAGATATTGTGGGTCATATATGGATCTTTCTCCCCTTAGGCCAGGCAAAAAAGTCGAATTTTTTTATGAAGGTAGGGCGTAGTTTACATCGTGTAAAATAAGGAATGCAAGCCCCTCCACATATTTTAAAAGATCGTAGAGGTAGTCAATTTTTTGCAATAAGCCCTCAAAGAGCGAAACTTGATATTTTTCACTTTTTCTTGAACTAGTGACTCTGGCATTGATTCTAGATTTAAAAAAGTTAAATGAGTGAGTTGTAGGGTTTTCAAAGACCTTTAAAAAAAAGAGCGAAATTTGATATTTTTCACTTTTTCTTGAACTAGTGACTCTGGCATTGATTCTAGATTTAAAAAAGTTAAATGAGTGAGTTGTAGGGTTTTCAAAGACCTTTAAAAAAAAGTGCGAAATTTGATATTTTTCACTTTTTCTTGAACTAGTGACTCTGGCATTGATTCTAGATAAAACAGTTAAATGAGTGAGTTGTAGGGTTTTCAAAGACCTTTAAGACAAGGCATTGTACATTCACATACGTTTATTTATTATTGCAAAAATCTCAGAGAACCACTTTTTTTGTTGTTTTCCAATAATTATTTCCATGGCAATTTTTTTTTCTGTTTTAAATTGGCAGTCCTTGCGAAAACAATAACAACGATATAACAACGCGCTGAACATTAATTAGTCGCTGAGTTAAGTTGAAATATTTATCCTGACATTTTTGTTAACAATAGTCGCATTTTGGCAAAATGGATCCACGGTGTACATTATTTGGAATACCCTATAGTTCGTCCCCTTTTAATTCGCAAAGGATCGGTTGATAGTAAATTATCTACTGCTAAGGTTAAAAAAAGGGGTATTTTTCGATACTAAACAATTTAATCTGGCCCCTCCGCTATTATAATAGTTGTGCGAATTTCCAATTTAACTGCATAAAGTATATTAATTCCAATTTAACTACATATTACGCAAAGAAGAAACAACAATTGTCTTTCTAGTCAAGTAAGCAATAAATAATCACTGAGCTTTTTTATATCAGATTGATATAACATCTAGTTTATTATAGGGTGTCATTTTAAATATCTAGATATGGAGTCTCTGCTAGATCTGTTGGTGGCAACACTGATTGACAGTTCTAATTCAAAAGATGTGATGGNTAAATGAATAAATAAACAAACAAAAAACAATGAGTGAAAACAATTGCTAAACTGGAACCCGATTTTTTTTTTTTTTTTTTTTTTTTCTCTCAGTCTATGTGGTACAAGACATTTTGGATGGTAACTGTGAGTTTTAGTATGAAATGGTGTAGAATGTATCTCCACATGGCTGAAGTTGTTTTGGAAAATGATTTTAATTATGCTCTACTTGAATTTTTTTACTCCTCCTTCAATAAAATCAGCAATTTTACTACAAAAATCGTGTTGAAGAGAACATGTTCCCATCCTGGCCCGGGTTTTTCTCCGTTTTTCCTTCGGGTAGAGGCGGATTTGTTATACACGTTCTCTAGGCTTTGTCTAGGGGCATGTTTATTGTAACAATAAATCGTTAATTTAGTGTTATTTTCAATTCTTATTATTTTTAAACACTGTACTCAGAATAATCTATAGTTCGATAATAACTTGTACATGTAAATTTTTTGTGTTAAATTACAAACATTGACATTCTATTAGTTTTTTGTTTTTTTTGGTGGGGCTTTAGGGCTCGTCAACATCGAAGGTCATTAGAGCCCATCACATTCTATTAGTATTATAACTCGCAGCTAACTTTTTATCTTATCTAGGAATTTTTTGCTGAAATTTTCGAATCCACCTTCGCCTTAGGGCCCTTGATCGGAATTGATGGGATGGTCCCTTGCTTGCTTCCGGAGAGTAAATTAGTTTATTGTCCTCCACATGGTCATACGCAGTTTGTACTGCTTTTTTTGACAATAAATTTATTTGTTTCACATCTTGAACACAAATTTCTGAGTCAAGTCAGAAAAGCAAATTCAAAATGACAACTTTTTATAATCCAATACTTTTTTTTTTTTTGTAATGCAGACACCAAATGTGGTTTGACTTGATATGCAATTATACTAAATTAAACCATAGCTTTCGTATTTGTTCAAGCCATTTTCCTCAGTGGCTCTTCACTGGTATAAAGAATTTCTTGTGATTAATTTTTTTAATATAAATTGTGAGTAAGATGTTATTGATAGTGATGAGGAACATGTTATTAATTGGAATGTTCTGACAAACTTCATGTGTGGGTTGCCTTTTAATTGGGGTGTTATACATGACTAGACATTACAAATTCAGGTGTTAAATAGAAATAAAATAATTACAATACTGATTGATCTCTGAAATAGACCGATATTAATGCTAATCTGAAAAGTTTTTGTGACATTATGGTGAAAAGGAATAAAATTTGAGGTGATTGAGAAACAAGTGCCCTAAAGTGCCCTAAATAAACTATTGCTTCAGGAGATAATGAAAGGCATTAAAATTAAAACCTATTATGGGGCTTATTGACAAGTGCTGTAGCTTTTTGTTTAGATCTGAAGTACACAATTTGAAGAAAAATCTTGGAGAGACTGTACACTATGTACTTTTGTTTTTAATTTTAACACATCCATTGAAATCTTTTGCTACCATGGAGTATACTGGCTATTATATTAAACTTTTTGCAAATTTATGGTTCCCACAATTATCCCACAAAATGTTAATTTAATTTGTTCAGAGGTCTTTTCTTACTCTTGACCCAATCATATAGTTTGTTCAGCCGATGAAGGAAGAAAAGTATTTTTCATATTTTACAAGATCTGTTTAAAATTAGTATCAATAACAAGCGATTTGGAAGGCAGTAATGTAGAAAAGTTTAACTAGGCGTAACATTTTTTTAAGCTTACGAGTCCTTCATTAGTACTAGTAAGACTAGCTGGAACTATTTCTTTTATCATCTGACAATTTTCTAAAAGTTTTGAAGATATATTGCTGGTATAGCACAATTGATGGGAAAAAGGTAGAAAACCTCTTGTGGAAACTTGATCTTAATGGCAGTTAGAATACAATGTTGACTCCAAAGTATCTAAATCACGTTTGACAGTCTGGGGGATCAATGGAAAAAGGTGAAACTACCATTGCAACTGCTTTCCAATTTGAATGCCTTAGGTTTATATTTTGTGGGGAAAACTTTATTAGAATTTGAGAATTTGTGTCTGGCAAATTAAGTTTTGTGCATTTTTTAATGACTGGTTTTAATATTTTAAAGTATGAGAAGGAAATAGAAGCCAATGTATGGATTACTATCCTTTGTTGAGCAAAACATGATGTTAGATGAATGACAGAACCAATGAAACAGAAGATATTACAACTAAGAGTTAAAATCCAGATGATTTAGAGCATTTATTCTTATATTTGCTTTCTTGGGGAGGTACAAAGACCATGTGACTGAAATGGTACGTTAGAGAAACATTCAGATTGTTTAGCTTTAGGTAAAAACACTGAAGGCAGAAGAAGTTGAAAATCTTTGAAAATCTGTCAAATAGACACATGGAGGCAACTGAATTTTTACTGTTGGTGATGTAATGTACATCCTTTGTGAATCATTAAGATAATTCATATTAGAAATTATTTAAAAATTTTTACATGGGGGTTATGTGAAAAGTGTTTTACAGTTGCGCAGTAGCAAGAGACGATTGTGTGCTTGCATGTGCATCGCCCCCACCTCGCTAACCACCATCACATACAGTAAGACATGTGGAGAGGGAGAAGTATTCTCTACAGCCGACAAAATGTGCAGAGAGTTTCTTCTCTTACCTTACATCCTGTAAATGTTAATAAGGGTACTTGCTCTTTTATTCCCACATAGTAATGTTACCTTGCAGCTTATGCAATGAAATTGGTATGTTGAGAGTTCCTGATAATTATTTTACATGTGTTTTCTAATTACAGTAGAAATCCAATTATTCAAACTTTCACCATCCAGTTTGACTATTATCTGCATCAATGGAAGAGAAAAATGTTGAAAGGAAGTGAGACTTGGCTGCACAAAAAAGAGTGAAGGGACACAAGCTAATAACTGAACAATATATCAAGAAGTAAGATTATGTATTTTACTTAAAAACATAAAGTATGATTTTTTTATTGTTCTGAGCTAACTTGAACCACTGAAGACCTATTATAACATTACCCTAGAAAGTTTGAGAGGTGTCTGATGGACACCCAACGTCAAATTTTTGAAGAAATATTTGTGGGTAAGAGTTATAGTATTGCTCTATTGTAGTATAAGGCACATTTGGTATTTTTTTCTTTATTGCTCCAATAATGGTTTACTGACATTAGTCTTACAGACACCTATGTTATATTTACTTTTAAAATGAAATTCAATGATATCTTAAACTTGGAATACTATAGTTGATTTCTTATTATTTATGGAGTAACCGCTGTTTGAAGAGTCAAGTACAATCTCAAGTATAGTTTACTTCTAAGTTTTCATAGACATGGACCTCACATTCAAATGTAATAAAATATCCACGTGTTCAATTCCCAATTTATAGGAATACCAACAGATTCGGGAAAATACACAGACTAATGCTTACTTGTATAAGTTGAATATACTAAATTTAGCTTTTTTTAAATGCCATGATACCTTTTAGAAATAAGATCTCCACAACCAACTATTGTTTGACTGATAGTGACCGGACACAGCTCGCTCAGAAAGCTATGGTTTACAAAGGGAAGTTAAGTGAAGTTTATAGCTGGGAAGGTGAAAAGGTTTTCATTGTAAGTTATGTAATAAAACCATGCATCCACTCTGAAAAATATATTATTGTATGATTAGAGCTAGAAGACAATTTCTTTGTGACATCACATCTTTGCTGTGAGGACAATTAGGTTTAATAATAATAATAATAAATTTATTGTCAAAAAACAGTACAAACTGCGTATGACCACGTGGAGGGAAAAAAAAAAATTTACTCTCTGGAAGCAAGCAAGGGACCATCCCATCAATTCCGATCAAGGGCCCTAAGGCAGAGGCGGATTCAAAAAATTCAGCAAAAATTCCTAGATAAGATAAAAAGTTAGCTGCGAGTTATAATACTAATAGAATGTCAATATGTTTGTAATTTTAAGCAAAAAATTACATGTAAGTTATTATCGAACTATAGATTATTCTGAGTATAGTGCTTAAAAATTGAAATAACACTAAATTCACGATTTATTGTTACAATAGACCCGCCCCTAGACAAAGCCTAGAGAACCTGTATGATAAATCCGCCTCTACCCGAAGGAAAACCGGAGAAAAACCCGGGCCAGGATGGGGCTACAGAATTTATGTACACATTATGTACATATTATGTACATATTATATTATGTACATATGAAATAATTTATGTACATATTATTTCAATCAGGACTGTGAAAGTGAAGGAAGTAATGTAAGCGAGTATGATGGCATAATACATAAAGATAAAGGTGACATAATGAAAGAATTACCATCACAAAACAGCTTTTCAGAAAGAATAATTTTGAAAGGAAAGTAGGACCTATGTCAGTTTAAAGAATTAGAACATCTGATATTATCAAAATGCTGCTATCATGTTTCATACCTCCTCCAAATAAAACCATAATTCAGACTGAACAATGTCCTTACTGAATAACCAACCAGACAACTACCTCTTCTCTTTCAATTGTGTGAAAAAAGATGTATTCAAACGAGGCAGCAGAAAAATTTTACGAATCAAAAAATAAAGAACCAATGTGAATATGTGATTCTTTCATTAGTTTACTTATAACAGCTGGACACTTGAAATGCTGCCATTTAAGCTGAATGGAATCCTGAAAATGTATTTTTAACTCTAATTTGTGAATTGGTTTCTGTATTTTCCTGAAGTGCAATTATCTAGATATTTTGCTTATCTGGACTGGGTTAAGTGATGAGGTTGCGTCATGTTGTTCAGTTACTTGTTTCTTTTTCAAACAATTTAAATCACTATAATGCACTTAGCTTTTTAAATTATGTATGTATTTGAAATAAGTTTCATGGGTATTAACTAATATTACAATTTTCAAAATTACAGATTTCTGGTAAAACTAAAGCAAATTCAAATATTATTTCATGTAGAAGTTCGAAGATATTTGTAAAATAGATAACATAGAGAAAAGTGACTCAAAGTACACAGCCTATGTCATCTTCAGGTTCAATAATAAATATGTTTTTGGACAAGAAACTGAACAGAAAGATATATGTATGGAAGATGAGTTTATTAAATTTTATGGCCAATTTATTAACAGACCTACCAACATTTTTGATAATTATAGACTCGACATTGTTTGTGGTAAAATAGGGAATTTTCTGTATGAATTTTTAGTCCAGATAAGAACATACTCAAGATTAAGACTTGTAAATGTAAGTGCCATAGAAAGTCATTTAATGGCCAGACTAAAATTGTACAAAATATCAAGTAAGAAAAGAATGGGGAAATCCATCTTCATAGTTTTTAGCCCAATTGCTGATTAAATATTTTTCTAAACAAATTAAAGATAACAATTTTTTTCAGAATTATAGAAGCAACTCATTCTTGTTGTTAATAAAAAACTGCTTATTTTATTTATAGTTTCATATTTTATAGTTTCTATTAACAGTTAATAGTAATAATAAATACTGTACTTTCATTTATTTGTTTATGATGGAATTACTTGAGTTATTAGTAGCAATGGATCCTGAAAAGAAAAACTTAAGAATTGGAAACTTTGTTGTTTTATATTGGGTCTCGACTNGGGGGGGGGGGGGGGGGGGTAATAGGGTGAACAATGAAAATCATATACAAGAATATTGATATTTACGTAAAATATTGTGATAAAGAATAATTCTCTTGTACTTGTATTGCATCTTAATCTTGTGTTTGTTATACTTCGTCAAGTTTCTTATTATTTAATAAATATTTCGAGGTTTTGGAGTACTTTTTTCCTCAGGTCAAATACGTTGTACCTAATCAAGTAATGATGTTGTACCATGGTTTTGATTGGTAAAGAAAGATGTTTTGAGAAGGGGAAGGAAACTGACACAACCCCAACCAGAATTAAAGATAGTTGTTTTTCAAATTTTCAAAAAAAATTTAAAGTTTACTTGACATCTTTGGTAAGTAGATTATTGGAATGAACACAAAAAATTGTTCAAAAATTTTCTCACTTTAAGACATTTTGTGAAGCTTGAAAGCTAAATAATTTTATTCTATGCATGACAATTGATCATGATATTGATGCTGATGAAGTGCATGACTCACAAAGGTGTAGCCAGGTTTTTCGTTAGTGGGGGGTTAATTGACCTTCAACGGTGCATAAACTTTATTGTCAAAAAAGCAGTTGCAAACTGCGTATGACAACACGGTGAATATTTAAGTTACTCTCCAAAAACAAGCTTCCCTTCAATTCCGATCAAGGGCCGTGGCGGATTTGATACTTATATCTACTTTGATTAATCAAAAAAATATATATATCTCATTTCTGCAACAAACCCCTATAGAAGATTCTAGGGTATGTGGAGTTATCCAAAAAATTCTCAACCAACATGGATTGCAGGCAGTAATACCAAATCAGCGGTGATATTTCGCCTCACATAATTCTCGATTTGATATTACGAATTAATAAAATGTGTGTTAGTTATACATCTGATTATATTGACCGGATATATGATGTACACGGGGAAATTTTGAATTGACTTCTTGTACGATTTTAGTTTTTTACTTTCCTTTTTGATTTCCTTAGCATGACGGTAGGGGGGGGGGGTGCAAGTGTGACTTGGCCACGCCCATATGACTCGCGCCTATCGGAGATTAATGATAATCAGCGCGAAATTACGTGTTACATGGGGCGCGTCCATCTAAGCGACATGCGCTCATCAAGCCATTGTATTGGGAGAAGCAGACGCACCTTGCACCTGCAGTAAATTAATGCACCATGGCGCACGTGACCGACTCGAACACCTGTGTTCACTAACTGAAATGAATCGACAATAGAGTCATTAAATGTCTTCTTTGATGTTTTCATTTTCTTTTACGTGCGATTTTATTTTATTTTTTTAGAAATCTTCCAAGTAGTTTTGGTTTAAGATCAGCGACGACGAATCCAGTCAATTTGTGCTAATGGTAGATCAATAGCATACCTACATCTAATGAGGCCCGGGGCAGACCCCCGTCTTCATAGTAACGCACCAAAATGTTTGCTTGGAAGCAAGGGCAATCGACCATACCATTGTATTAAAAAATTGAATTATAAATTTGCGATTTAGTTTACAATCTCAATTATTCTTTATTTTACTGTTTGAATAAAGTTCTGGAGTTTATTTCGTGTTTAAATTGACGTGTTTTTATGCTTTTTGCTGATCCATTTGGAAACCCAGGGCGGACCACCCCCTCAATCTCCGTCTAGGTGCGCTTTTGTGGTGGATTCTGTGTTTAAGAGGAGAGTGGAGGGAGTGGTCAAATAAAAGAAAAAGTTAATTGAACAATATTTTCAATTAGTATTCTACCTTTGCTTGAACTTTTGGGGGGTCAAGGGTAGGAGCGACTGCCCCCCACCCTCATTCTGAAAGTCGGGCATCAAAGCTTTTTTTACTTTTAATGGACGGATTATACTTCTACTTGACATGTCTCTTGTAAAGTTACGATTTAGTGCATCGCTACACTATTTTTTTTAATATCTCCGGTTCGAATGGTCGTAGAAAAATTTAAAAAATGCAAAATACTCATGAACTATTGAACTGATCCTGTAAAAATACTTTAAAAATGAATCTTAACCTAAAAAAACAATATGTATGAAATGTAGTAGTTAGAATATATTCCTTTCATAAAATATTTCTTAAAAACGTTTTTCTTAAAAAGTTGGCCAATAAGATGTTTTATGGCAAAAAAGTGAAAATTGAACTATTTTCAAAGTCCCAAAATGGGCATTTCAAATAAAGTAACGCATTCTTGCGTATGCTCACAAGAAATTACATAAATAAACCTGCAAATTAAAAAACAATGTGCCCTACGATTTTGCATAAAATGGCGGCAATTTGAAATGTTGAAAACTGCCGATTGTGGCCGTAAAAATCCAAATTTCTTTGTGATTTGAACCACGTGTTTATAACATCAATATACATGTTTTCTCCTATTTTCATGAAAATCCACCGATGTTTTAGTTATTTATTGCATTTTGTGTAAGACAAAAAACAACGAAATTTCATACATCTTGTTTTTTTGAGGTTAGGATTCATTTTAAAGTATTTATACCGGATCAGTTCGATAGTTTATACATTCAGAGTATTTTGCATTTTTCTTCTATTTTTTTACGACCATTAGAACCGGAGATATTAAAAAAGTAGTGTAGCGATGCACTAAATTGCATAAAAATGCACATTTATGTAATTTTCTCGCGAAGCTCCAGTCCGATTTTGCAAAAATTTTTGTTTTTACTTCATCTTAACACATGTAATGAAAGAATTAAAAAATCCTATTTACCGATCACATAACTAAACGACAATTTCCCTCGACAATGAGACATCTCGGATCCGCCACTGTCTTGGGGTTGGACATATTAAACTTATTATAACACTTTAACTTGTTTTAAAAGTTACTCAAATGCGAGTATATGATTAGAAGAAAATGTTATGTTTTTGCTCTTGTATACCTTGAAATACAGGATTGGCAATACGTTGAAACTGAATATTCTTTGGTAAGTAAAATGCGATACGCGAATCAGTTCGCCACGACTAATGAACTTGGATTAAGAAAACTATTTTATGTGTGACATTTACAATGGATCACATAATAGTGTTTTCTGAACACGAATGTTGCGTATTGAAACACCGATTATGTCGATTAAGAATTTAAAAGATGTTTATCTAAAAACGTAAGAATTAATTAAAATTTAATTATTTGTTAGCAGTAAGGAATATAATGTGGCATATTCTTTAAGAGTAGGGCATACTTTTTTTAAATAATGGCCCTACATTGTATTTATTACTTAAATGTCGGATTAGATATTGAAACAATTTTTTTTATAGTTTCAATTTACCTCTTCATCAGTAGTATATCTAATACTAGTTGCTATAAAAACCTGTTTGCATCCACTTGTAATTTTGAAATGTGCAATGAGATTTCTCCTGTTTTTGTAGTAAATTAAATCCGATACATCATTTGAAGGTAGAATCATTCTATGAATGTAATGTAGTAATTTCCTCCACCCCGAGTTTTTATACCTGTGTCATTGTAGATTCATTCCGCAGACAGCGCTCTAGACATAAAAACATTTACGACCATTTTTTATGAGAATAACAGTGAGAATAAATGCGTGGAGGAACGCTGTTTTGTAAAGAATCCCCTTTCCTCATCTTTTCACCAATGAATGCCCTCATTGAAACCATTGTCACCATCTCTTATGTCTACCCTCTAGATTGTAGATGAACTTTTTATCATTTTTAGACCCCTGGTGTTTAAGTACTGCTTAAGCGAGCTTTAATATTAGGTATCAAAGTATCTGTTTAAATAACATGTTTAATCTTATTGGCATAAATGTGTATTTGATTTGCTTAATTAAGTTTTTGTATCGCTGTGTCTTTCTTAATATTGACGAGAACATACTTATTCCCATTTTATATGGTAATTACACTCCCCCCAGATTTTAAGAGGTTACAATTTTCAAAAGTGCTGTATCAATGAGTAGGGATGTGGAAGGAGACGAAAAAACTAACATTCTTGTAATACGTAAAGGATAATATTTGTCACGTCAAAATTAATGTATTAAAAAAAATTTAATTTATTTTGTTATATAATAATATTGGTGGGTTTAGAAACCACTTATTTGACTAGTGGTTGCTGGCCAACCTTTGCCACATCTTGATATGAACGAGTATCTTCCTTAATCTATCTACATATATATAATTAAATGCTGTTCATTGGTAAGCGCGTCACTCGAGAACGGCTGGACCGATTTGGTTAATATTTAAAAGATGTTCGTAATAGTCAGATTAAGATTTCTAGGGAAAGAAAAATTGGAACAGTTGACCGGAAAATTGGAAAAGTCGGGAAAAACTGAAAGCGCTTTTTTCTATGAGATTTTTTGTATGAACTCAAGACGATAACTCACGATTAATTTGCGTTATTATTTTTTTGTTATGTTCGTTATGGCCCTGGAAAAGTTTCAGGAAAAAAATCGTGACAATTACTAAGGAAAGTCAAAAGATTCGGACAAACTGCAAAATTCATAATTTTTGTATGCACTCTTGATCATAACTGACAATAGGAACGACATATTTGGTTGATTTTTTTTTTTTTTCAGTTTTTCAGATGAATTGTGATTCTGTTGTAAGTTCATCGATCTTGCAATCGAAATAAAATACCTTGAGATTCATTGTGTTTTCAAATGTAATGGAAGAAAATAAATCATTTGGTTGGAATGAAATTCTGTCTTAATTCAATTGTGACTTAAATTTTGGAACTACGTATTTCGATCACATTCAAGACACATCACACATTTCCAGCATTTCAGCTGTGCACTGCCGATAGAATTCATCTAGCATGTTAAATTTCCCATTGGCTTACTTCTGAATGTACTCCTCAAATGAATATCCATGGTCACAATAGTTAATAGATACAATGATCACTCAGAAATACTTTTTTTCTTATTTTTACTTTGTTTACACATTTAAAATAGCTTTTCACAAATTCACAAAACGATCACAAACAAATTTATTGCAATTTGGACAGGACGTCTGTCGGGTCAGCTAGTTGTTAATATGAAGATGGAAAATGTGGATATTGAAGTTCATTTATTGAAAATGACATTCCTAAGAACTTACATTATGACTTTTTGTGACATCATAAAAATGAACAAAACTCTAGCCAAAACCCTAAAACAAGAAATGGACTAAATCTAGGGGTGACATTATCTTTTTAGTAGTTTTTTCGATTTCAATGATATTTTTTGCCGACTTAGTACCCTCTGGGGGCAGAGTTCGACAGCGACTTCGGTCTGTTCGACTCGGACATTGCGTGGAAGAAGGCCACAGCAAGATGGCCGAAACATTGGTAGTTATGTGTATTGAAACGTGGTTTGCCCCGGACAAGCAAGTTTAAAATGCCTCACCTTCTTCGTAGTTGGTCCGTTGCCACGTATAAGACATTCATCAGATACAAATGCACTTCCAACACGGTCAGGGTCCAATCTCCTTAATTTCAAACCTCATTTTATCTTATCCGTTACTTGGTTAGACGCGTGATGCTGATACCTTTCAATGAAATATTCTCGAAGTTTTTCAGAAAGAATCGAAGAAAATCGATGTACATAATTATAAATAGACTCGGCGGGTCTTGTGTACCGGTTCTCCGAAGGGAAAAACGGAGTTCGATGTCTCTGTCTTTGGGTATCCTCCCTTCTTCACTCCCCAAAGCGGGTGCGCGCGAGAGAGGGTGGCACCTCTCCTGTTATCACGGACAACCCACAGCAGAGACCGCGGAGTCTATTTATAATTACGTCTATGAGGAAATCGGAGAGAATCATTGAAAGGACTCTCGGAAATGCGAAGAACACTATGTTTACTTCGAGTCCCCATTCCACGGTGTGGAACCCACTAAAGAAATTTTTGAAGAAGGAACGGAGGAACTACGAGACGCATCGACCCCAGTCATTTCGGTGCTGACAGCTGACCCACCCTGCGAGCACCGAAGTGAAGATGCAGTTCCTTCCTGGGTCGGATCCAGGATTTGACTTTGGGAGAAGCCCACATAGAAAAATTCCAGTGTGAGAGGGTCCCCGGAAAAGTTTTTAACATGAACTGTTTGAAACAGCAATTTAAGGTATTCGTATACATAAATACCGAATTAAATTGCAGTTTTCATACATAACCCTTAATTATACATTTTCGAAATATTTCGTGAGTCAAGGGTCGAAATATCGTAATCATATTTTTTCTGATCATTCATGAATCGTACAACGTTATTATTACACATTTTATAAGAACATTTTGCTTTGTTACTTTCAATGCGCATACTGAAATTTGATCGAAGTAAAAAAAGAACCTCCTTTTATTATGACTATTTTTAGGGGGAGGGGGCACGTGCCCCCCTTTTTTAACTGTAAAATAAAAATTTATCAAGTTACTAAATCATCTTAAATTTAACATGCAGAGAAAAAAAAATCAAAAGAAAAATATGAGATGAAATTAATAATAATAAAAAATAAAATTAGGATTTAAGACAGTTCATCATTGGATCCGCCACTGATTCCTTCCGTCAAGGAGCTATGTGGTGTCTTCGATGAACAAAGTCCAAGATCTCGATACAACGCAGACGTCGTGTGCAACGTCATCTTGTGGACATTCTTCGTACAGTGTGTGATTGATTTTGTGTGTAGCAACTGATTGTAGAATGAAGCTTTTGTTAGAGAAACATTTGATGTTCGCGATGCAAATGTTTGTAAAAAAAAATTGAAAGAATATACTCAGCGTACACTTCATATTCATTCCAATTGGTTTTCTTTTCATGTTCGAATTATTTTAGTAGGATTGAAGTACAAAAGGTAATGAAGTATGTCTGCACCAATTTTTGTTAATTTTTGGCTTTTCAATATCTACGGACTTTAAATGATGATGTGGATAGTTTTAATACAATATTTAGCACCGCATGCTAGTTTTATAATCAATTAGAACGAATGTAACAGTTAATGTTAAACTTTCCTTTCTTTCGTGATGCTAAAAAAAACTTGTACTCTTTCATCTACTTTCAAAAAATGGTAAGTTAAGGGATTGAGGGGAAATCACGAGGATGAGAGGGATATAAAAAAAAGAAGGGGGGGGGATTGACTTTCCTCCTAACAAAGATAATGTTTCCGCTCATATTTCGGTTTTATGCATCCCCCGAGAGTCACCGTGGATGTAGTGTGTTTTTTTCTGATAGGGAATCAGAGGCAAAGGGACAATGATCAAAAAGAAAAGGAGAATGGGGAGATTTGAAAAAGTTCCTGTCTCATATGCCTTCAGTTTCCAAAATTTTCTTGTTTTTTTTAGGATAGTGGATTCAAGACGGGTTAATGTATTGTTTGTTAATCTTTATAATGAATNATATATATATATATATATATATATATATTAAATAACACAGGTAATGAAATATTTTTTCATAACTATCATCAATTGAGTGAAACATACGAAAAGACTGATTAGTGAGAGCGTGTTTCTTAAACAAGATGGGTGCAATATCTTCCCCTTATATTTCGCACCAACAGAAGCGAACGTCAACTGTTCCCAAGGGAAGCCCTATCGCAGCATCTGTTGACAGGAGGGAGAAGTAGCATTTTCGTTGGCAGAGATCATCTTCCCCTCATGAGATGCCATCCGGCCATTGTAGCTTTTTTTCTCAAAGGCGGTTCCGAAACCGCTGTCGGCTTTTTAGCTTTAAACTCTCAACAAAAGGGCATTTACAAGGGAATTGTATCCTTAAACGAGAGAGACAACATTGACCAGGCTCAACGTGAAACAAGGGTGGACACGGCATGCTGCGAGAATGTTTATTTTTCTTCCATAAAGCAATAAATGGTTCTTCAAATAACGTAGGAAATGTTTAAATATTTATTTCTTTAGCATCTTTCTTGTACTTGGATAAGAAAACATAAATATTGTTATGACCTTTTTTTTGTCCGACAGTTTGTCACAGTCGAAACCTACTTTTCCGAGTGTTTGGTGCCCAGAAATTTCATCATCTGCTTCAAGAGAACGGTCGGAATTTTGTTAAAAGCATAAAAGATTCCTTTGACATTCCTTATTATGTAACTAATTTTACTGTACTTTCATACGTGTACAGTGGCTCACATGTGCGGTGGGTAACGGAACGTTCTGGGATTCAACTCTCATGTACGGTAAGAATTATATAAGTTTGAATGGAATTATTTTAGTTTTTGGTAAATTATGGTATCCGGATTTCAAAAATTAGCCCCGATATTCCGAAAGTTCGTTGTCCTCTGAATATCAAACGCCGTGAAAGAAAATTAAATATAAATCTTACAATGTCGCTTACAGCGAGATCTGGGAATTTGAATATCACGTAGGTGTTAATTCTGTTCTTTCGCGGATAAGCGTAAAGTGTTTTTCATGTGAGAAAAAAAAGGGACGTTATAATAATTATATGAAAGACGATTACATCTAAAAATCGATCTGAAGGACTTGTTTTTCGTCGTTTGGGACTATTAATATACTTTTTTCAAGAATTTTGTTACTCACGTATACCTGTTACATTTCTAGAAGATACGATACAAAGATTGCAACATCAAAACAATATTACATACAAGAGATGGGTGATACCCCGAAAAATTTCAATTAATTGGTAGGAGATTTATGTATTATATCATAAATTACCATCGATTTACCACTCTAAATTCAATGCAATTCATTAGTTTTTCAAACAAATTTTAATTTATTATTTATTGATGTATTGCAACTTATTAAACTATACTGAAACAACCTGTGAACATTATTGACTTCTTTTAGTCATTTGGTACATATCAATTCTTCTATTAATCTTCTTTAATTTTTTCTAATTACTTGAAGTCAATATGTTTGTAATTTAACGCAAAAAATTTACATGTACAAATTATTACAAACTATAGATTAATCTGAGTATAGTGTTTAAATCTATCTAGTTTTTTAAAAATTGTTATAAGCTATTAAAAAAATACTACAGCAATGGCGTGATAAAGTACAAGACGGATTTAACTTTTATTAAAATCAATAAATTCTTTTATATTGTAGAAACACTGGTGCAGGAGATAGTTTTTAACAGAGGATTTGAAGAGATTCAATTTCATAATATCTTTTATATTCTTGGGAAGGGAATTATATAGAACGATTCCCGAATGATAAGGTCTTTTTTGGCAAATAGTGGTTGACACTCTAGGGCGATGAATATTATTACTATTGCGAGTATTGTGTTCGTGAACGAGACTGTTTCGTATGAAGCAAGGGTGGCACTTCAGTAATTCGGTCTTAACAAACACGACCGTTTCATAAATATAAATGCAGGGAAGTGTTAAGATATTTAATTCCTTGAATAAAGGTTTACAAGAGTTTCGGGGGTGAGATTTACAAATTATCCGAACTATCCTCTTCTGAAAGTTCGAATACTCTGACCGGAATTGACCCAGAAGGTATTTTGAAATTACCTTAATTTCAATAAATTACCTTAATTTAATTACCTTAAATACATTACCTTAATTTATATTCTCGCTCATGATCGAATTGTATTTTACGTATTAATATCACAATTAAGAGGATTCTGAATGTTCTAAAATATACACAAAACGTTTCACTGAAAGGACTCATATAAACTATTAAATATATTTGCATTTTATTCTCGTTTAAATATTTTCAACGAAGGAATTTTAATATTTACATTGGAATATGATAGTAGACGAGAAAAATATTTAAAAAATTAACACTTCGCAAAAAACGAATCGTTAAAGAACAAAATACAAGATAAATACGTCGTACGTATTCCCTACACTTACGACTAACACACTACTGAGAACAGTTTTCTTCGCGGGAGGTTGTAAAATTCAGAGGCTGCTCCTTGTCTCTCTAGAAGCAGTAACTCGTTCAAGTCCATTGTCTGCTTAATATACGCTCCTCATAAAATTACCCTCACGCCCCCAGAACTTTACAAGACAGATTCCATATTTTAAATTTTAAGTCTACATTCTGAGCTCAGCAGTCCTGCTGGCGCGAGAAAAATCAAGGTGCGAGTCTACATTAAGATTGTGGGTTCCGTTTTTGGGAAAAGATGTTCCAAGTATTAACTCATGAGCGTCATGTGAAATTGATGAGGAAAATTGGCACAAATGTGTTTTTGGTTTAAGAATAATCGAATCCATGTGTAATACGTGGAATTTATTTTTAGTTCCAACTGCAGTTTCATATGGCGTATTGCATTTTATTCAACTTTTCGACTTCTTAAATTTGGTGATGGGAATTTATGTGAAATATGACATGGTGACTTTGCAATGACGAAAAAATCTGAGAAGTATTTATATACGTGAGTAATATTAAATACTACTCTGGTTTTGAAATGTTTTACTTCAAAAATGATTTTCTAAATAGTCCCATATGTGTATATCTTAAAAATTGTTGTGACAATCTTAAAAAATTCTACGTTTTACACGTTGTAATTTTTTCTTTACATTTTACATCGTAAAGAAATCGAGACGAAGATTGATGATAGGAGAATTGAGAGAGGGAAGAGTATGCCACAGTGTTGCCGAACATGTTACTGTGTTAAATGCACTGATACTGCTGAAGTCACAACTTCATCTTCATGAAAATGTTCAATCGAACTCGTGATTTCCTGAATGTGTGTGAGGGGTCGATATCCCCAATTTCAACCCCCCTCCCCCAACGAGCATTCATAAGATTCCACATAGTTGTTAATATTGAAACATGTATTTGTCTTCTTTTGAACAATATTATAAGTAGAAAAAAGATGCTGTAAGAAGTTGACTACA
Organism: Laupala kohalensis; assembly: GCA_002313205.1. Classification (NCBI taxonomy): domain Eukaryota; kingdom Metazoa; phylum Arthropoda; class Insecta; order Orthoptera; family Trigonidiidae; genus Laupala; species Laupala kohalensis. The sequence continues at coordinate 61,250 of NNCF01126378.1, read as the reverse complement.
GTCAATATTCTTTCATTAGTAGTAAGTGTGCAACTATAATAGTAGACAGAAATTCTACTTCCTATATTCTTACCTCTGAATCATAATGTAATAATGAAAACAATTACTCCATGATTTGAATCATCCTTTAGTCTGAGCTTCCATGATGGTACTATCTATTAGTGTCGTTAAAATCAAAATGCTTCATGTTCCAGACATTGTGTCTTTAGTACTAACAACTGCTGCGGTAGTTATCTCTGCTTATCTCTATAACTGTAACATCTGGACCAGTGCAGTTTATAGATTTTTGAAATATTAACATTTTCAAGCATTTTGCTAGCTGGAAATTCCTAAGTAGATTAAGGGTCGGGCCAGTCGCCGCCAAATAAGGAAAAATACCGCTACTAAGACTTCCCGTTTATTGTGTAGAGGCTGAACAGTTCCCATCTACTTCTGAAAACTGAGAGGAACGCCCTCAGAAGAAAAGCGAGTGTGTATGGAATATTCCAGTGGTCGCCAAAAATAATGGTCAGCCAAAAAGACGCAGTATTCTCAGAAGCTGAGGGGTGACCAAGCTGATGTAGAGTGCTCAGTACAGTAGCGAGGGTGTAGTCACGTGACCTCCGCTTCTGTATATATATATATATATATATATATATATATATATATATATATATATATATATA